>JAXIVJ010011992.1:0-41727 GCA_036785665.1 Chirona hameri | reverse complement strand
TGTTGGTGGAAAAATATAAATATTTGAAAAATGGTAGGAAACAGAGTTTTAAAGGAAATTGCAAACGCAATTCACCAAAGATACAGAATTGCATTTTCTTTAAAATGGCAATCTCGGATGTTAAAATTTGTGGGGTTTTGACCCCTACAATAAAACAAAAACTGATTAAAAAAAAATCCCACAAAATCAAAATTTTCAAAGATGTTGGAAAAAAGGAATATATGTGAGAGAACTGAGTATGGACAATGCACATACCAAATTTCAAAGCAATATCTTCATTTTTGACTGAGTGATGGCTCCCTAAGTGTAAGAAACTGATAACATCATTTATCAAATAACTTTTTTTGACTTTTTTTTGACAAGATACGAACAAATAATTACCTTTTCTGTATTTCTGAGCCAAAACTGGTCTAGGAACATGCCTTTTTATTTACATTTATCAATTTATAATTTTGAGGTTTTCTGAAGAGCAAAATCGCTGTTCTGGACGTGGTAAATCTGAGGTCATTCACTTGACCTGGAAGGTCACCCGTTGACCTGAAACCTAAAAATCGCATACTGTTAGATTCCTCTCATGACAGGTAACATGCTGGTTCTTACGGCATTGCTCTAAGTTGCTTGGTTTGGAAGTTAACAGGGGGGCTGTCAGCCCCCCCCGTAGGGCGAAGGTGAAAAAAGTTCCCGTAGGGCGAGGGTTAACCTTATTACTGTCGGGCTAAAAAAAAACGAAACAGTCGGGGTGGGGGGGAGGCTATTCTCCCTTCGTATCTCAGACACTGCTGGACCGATTATCCCCGGGAAAGCGGCATTCGATTACATGGAGCATGAACTACATTCCTGTATTAATAAATATGCAAAATGTTGTCATGGGCGGACACAAGTAGCAAAAAATGGGGGAAAACATACATTTTTAGATTCTTTACCCTGGGATGTTGTTTGAACGCAATGTTTGCATGTTGTTGGATTTCGCCACCTAATTGTAATGCTCTAACATATGCTTTTTTAAAAGTTTTGGGAAATGAACCCAATGGCGTCCTGAGGCAATTCCAAAGGAGGTATCTAAAGATGTCACTATAATATTTTTGCCGGTTTCATTTCTGTTTTAGATGCTTATAATGATATGTGTATGCATGAGAAAGTAAATAATGACAGTTTAGTATTTGTGCAGTGGTGTGCTCAGGAGGGGAAGCGGAGGGGAATTGAGGAAGCTCTTGTTGCTTGCTGAACAAGCTTTTAGCGCGTCGCCTTGCTGGATAGAAGGTGTTTGCATGCTTTTCTGTGACCAAGGGACTGGTGTGATCGGTTTATCCCCTTTTACTAATCGCTGGAGATGCCACTGCTGTTTCCCAGGGCAATCAACCCTCGGGGGCGGGGGCGCACACTCGTGCCGGTACGAGGGCGACGACGAACGGCCCTGGCGTGCGCTCTGCCGTCGTTGTTGGTGACGTGAGATGATACAGCCATTCTGCTTGCCTCCAAAAGTCTGTCGCTGGAGTCGCCTTTGGGCAATTGAAAAAGGACAGAAATTACGGAACGTTTCTAAGGTATTGCTATAACAGGTCGTCAAGGTTCAAATTTATATATTTTACTATGTAGTGTCACACCATGGGTCCACAATTCCCTCCTAATTTCATCTCTTGGACCACCTATGCCCCAAAATACAATTGTGATCCATGCAAATGATATTGCATGACATTACCCACTGCAAAATAACGTTCAGGGGCACTAAACACAATGCGTGTGAACGTAGTCGAAAACATGCCTCCAAAATCCGTCCCTGGAGTCGCCATTGGGATACCAACAAATATACAAATATAAAACGTGTGCAAGGGATTGCTAAAACAGGTCACCAAGTTTCAAGTTGATATCTTTTGCTATATAGTTACACGTCATGGGTCCACAACTCCCCCTAATTACATCCCTGGAGCCGCCCATAACATTGGGCCATGCGCTTGCGTCCCACCCCTGTAACCGCCTATGCCACAAAATACAACTGTGATCCATGCAGATGATATTACACGAGATAGTCAGTCCACCGCAAAATAACGTTTTGAGTTACTGAACACAATGTGGGTGTACACATGCCCCAAAAATCCGTTCCTGGAGTCGCCTATGGGCAACCCAAATAATAATAATAAAATCCCACAAGGTGGGCAAAGGACAGATAAGAAGGTTCACTGATTTGAAATTCCATCTTTCAGATTACCATGAAATACAAGTGACCCAAAATGCCTCTCAAAATTCGTCCCTGGAGGCGCCCAAGCGCAATCCCCCCCCAAAAAGATTCAACATGTCTACAAAAAGCAGTAAGGAAAGGTGTGAAAGTCGTAGGCTCGTAGTCCAGACGTGCTTGATTCTGCTTCAGCGGAATCGATTCCGATTCCATGCCAAGCCAGCTGGATCCGATTCCGATTCCAATATATATTTTACTAGGGGAATCGATTCCGAATCCGATTCTAGGGCACCTAAAAAGCTTGATTCCGAATTGGATTCCATTGATTCCAATTGTATTACGTTCTGCATAAAAAATGTCCCATCATTCTTACATTTTTCTACAAATGACACGAATGACACGAATAGTCATATTAAATACATTACACACAACATCATGAACTTTGTTGAAAAACTGGCCTGTGCTGCAAAATCGTGACAGGTCAAAAATGTGAAAGTCTACCGAAGGTTCAAAACGATATAATATCAAGAGTCAAGACATGCTTTTAACCAGATGCATGGACATATTTCAAGCTGCTATTTGGAATATGATACACAGGGAAATCAATGTCCTGAAACATATGAGAATCTTCTGGAATGTACGGTACAATAAACATAACATTGTCATAAGCGAAGATCATTGTATGTCTCCACTCCACTTATATAAGTAGAATTACTGAGTATGTTTATTGACCCTCAATCGGTAACAAATCATCATCTAGCTTTGCTTTAGCTATTCATGCTCAAAGGAACAAATTTCCTTCAGGAAATCTTAATTCATGGTCAGAGTGATTTTTAAGAAAATAAAACGGAATCGCTTGAAATAGCCATTGATTCCGATTCCGATTTCACCATTTTCTTAAAATGATTGATTCCACCTGATTCCGATTCCACCCAGATGCCAACAGAATCGAATCCGATTCCGATTCCAGTACAAACGGAATCGATTCCGGAATCGGATTTGATTCCACTGGAATCAAACACAAGTCTGGCTCGTACCTATCTACAACGGTTAGAGAATGGGAACTGATTCCCTTTGAAAGCCGAGTCAAGCTGAAAACCAAAACATGCCCCTCCCCAAAAAACAAGCCTGGAGCCGCCCCTGGTGAGCTGACAATTAAAAAAATTAAGCCAAAACGTGCCCAATGAATATTTAGAAAAAGTCAAAAAGTTTGATGGTCGTATCTTTACTCGTTTGCGGACAGGAGCGGAAAAACCTTAAGGGGTGTCGTTTTAGCCCCCCCCCCCCGACACTAATAGGGTTAAGACGGTTTAATACATAATAAACAAATACTCTTAACTGCCAAACTGTAATATTTTGAGAAATTGTGGACAGAACGGAGCGCAACAAAGGGAAGGGCGATCCGGAGCGGGAAGGAGGAGGTTTGTATCGAGTTAGTTAACCCCTCGTGCTGACTTGATGTAGGCATCGTACAGCCACGGTGAGTACTAAACCCACTTAGTTATGGGTTAGTTCCGGTTTACTCAACCGCTCGGTGCGCCTTTATTGTCATCACTGAACAGCTGCCGATGCTGCGGTCATTGGTTTGTTTCGGGATTGTTCCTACCATGCTTGACATTTGTGAGGGTGTGTTGGGCCTTAGTTACCAAGTATTCTCTGGTTTTGGGTTTGTGGAATGACGAGCTTTTTGGAACGCAAGGTTTTCGTTTGTCAGTACTTCGTTGATCAGGTTGTAGTTTGAAAAAAAATCGGTGCTTGGCCCTGGCAAAAAGACATGACAGCGATTTGGTCTCAGGATGATATATCGCTTGACCGATAACAATCGAACCATGACTGACTTACTGACAACTCAAGACTAAGACATTAGCGATTTAGTCCCAAGAGGATATATCGCTTGACTCATAACAACTGAACTGGCTCTCCAGTCTCCACGCTCCCAGATACACTCCAATATAGGGGGGCCGTTACCAAAGCCAACCCCCACAATCCATCAAGTCACGTCAATCTGCATGTGCCGATGTGATGACGCGCCCTCTATTAAGCAAACTGTTACAAATCCAGCGAGGTTTCTGAGTTGCCGGCACGTGCAGGCTCTGGCGGCAGCGGTCGCAGACCCCCAAAAAGCCAAGATGCGGCCCTTACGTGCGTCACAGACGTTGCACGTGCTCCAAACTCGGCCCAAATATAAGTTCGCACAGGTGTGATTTTGTGTGAAATTTTGCTCTTACCGCTTCGGCGCTGTGGCCAGGCAAAATATTACACCCACACCCACACCCACACCCACACCCACACCCAC
This sequence comes from Chirona hameri, assembly GCA_036785665.1. Taxonomy (NCBI): domain Eukaryota; kingdom Metazoa; phylum Arthropoda; class Thecostraca; order Balanomorpha; family Balanidae; genus Chirona; species Chirona hameri. The sequence continues at coordinate 37,258 of JAXIVJ010011992.1, read as the reverse complement.
ACCCACACCCACACCCACACCCACACCCACACCCACACACACACACACACACACACACACACACACACACACACACACACACACACACACACACACACACACACACACACACACACACACACACACACACGCACACGCACACGCACACGCACACGCACACACCTACACACCTACACACCTACACACACCTACACACACCTACACACACCTACACACACCTACACACACCTACACACACCTACACACACCTTCACACACCTACACACACCTACACACACCTACACACACCTACACACACCTACACACACCTACACACACCTACACACACCTACACACACCTACACACACCTACACACACCTACACACACCTACACACACCTACACACACCTACACACACCTACACACACCTACACACACCTACACACACCTACACACACCTACACACACACACACACACACACACGCACACATACACACACATACACACACATACACACACACACACACACACACACACACACACACACACACACACACACACACACACACACACACACACACACACACACACACACACACGCACGCACGCACGCACGCACGCACGCATGCACGCATGCACGCACGCACGCACGCACGCACGCACGCACGCACGAGAACGCGCACACGCACACGCACACGCACACGCACACGCACACGCACACGCACACGCACACGCACGCTCTCTCAACTGCAGGGGAAGGTCATCGTTCAAACAATGTCAGGTCTGCCACGTACCGTTGCTGTGACATATCCGCCAGTGATGCTGTCTTTTACTGATGACCTCACACGTAACGGAACATTGACAGAACCTACGGCCAGCTCATAATGACGTCAGCACACAGGCACCACTGATGACGTCATAATCACAAGATAATCCTAACAATAAGTCCTATATTCTGCAGAACTTTTTTCCATTTTTGAATGATCGCGGCCAGGGATGTAGGGCCGTCACGAAAAGTGGGGGGGGGGGGGCAGTGCAACTTTGATCTCGTCTTGAGAGAAACCCAACCCCCTATAGAAGATTCCCTTGCATAGTTGGGTCTTCTCGTCTCGGCGAACCTTTTGCTATACCAAAATATCAGCAAGCAAAATAATACAAAAGTTGGAAAAAAATGTGGCCGAAAGTGAGGGGGGTTATGCCCCCCCCCCCCCGCCCCCTCCCCCGCTCCCCCTGTTTCTACGCCTATGATCGCGGCCAACAAATATAAATGAATTGTGAACTATGTTCTGCAGTGTTTTTACGTCTTTGCCTGCCAGTAACCTTTACATGTAATTCACTTGTGCTATAATTTGACAGTTCTCACGAGTTACAGAAACTATTTTATCGATCGCGGGAGGAGACTGTAAAAAAGATGAATCCCTCCCCCAGCCTCTATAGAAATCCCGTGCCGCCCTTTCCTCGGCTGGCGCCTCCGAGTAGCCGTGCCGAGCGGGCGTCGCGGGGCGAGGCGTCGCGTTCAACACAGGCGGCGGTTCCACAGTCTACACTCAGCTTCAGCGTCGCTGAGACAGCCGCCGACGCTTTGTTTGACCGCTGAATAAGCACTTGGTGAAATGGGACGTCCGATAAACGGTAATTTTCGCGTGTTTGTTTTGCAGGTCGGCGGCGGCGATGGGTCGGCGGTACAATGGGCCGCCAGGCACCGGCGGCCGGCCACCGCCCGGCACCGCCTCGCATGCCGGGAGAGCCGCCGGCGAACTGGAGCCACCGCTGAACCAACAGCGCGCGCCCGCCCGCCCCCTTCGGAAGGTAAACGAACGGCAATTACCCGGCGGCCAAGTTGGAGATATCTCCCGGCGAGTGCCGACGCCGCAGCTCCACTAATGAGAGAGCGTCGCCGACGACGGGGCGGCGGCGTCGGTACCGGCAGTGTCAGCCGTCACAGGCGTCACTGGGGATCACAATTCCATATGCTGTTGACGTGTCAGTGTCGGACACGCACACAACTGTGTTGGTTTCAGTTTTATTTATGACTGGATATTTCATTGGGGCGCTTCATTTCAATTTTACAGACTTTTGGCACGATATTGTGCAGATTTGTGTTATTCCAAGCCTGACAGTCAATATGGCAAAGGCTGGATTTGAGGTAATCTGTTTACCTTTACCGAGCCATAGCCACCACACATTTGGGGTAAACGATCCAACTTAAATTTCGACGTTAAATGGAACCGATATCATTCAGTTACTTTTTATGTAATTTGCTAGAAAATGAATACAATCGTTTATTTAGCATCGTTTTCCCTTTTGCCAAGATGGAAATGCTGGAATGAAAAGTTATATTGCTTGTTGTTATTTTAACTTCAGTTAGGGGAGAGTGTCCATAAGGCGCCCGCTTAACCCTATTTGTAACATGGGGGGGGGGGGATTCCGCCCCCCCATCATGTTTTTCGCAGATATCTCCAGAACGGCTGGAAGCAGACCCATGAAATTTTGGAACTTTTCCCAAAATAGATTTTCGCATTTGGAGTCAAAATGTTGAGTTCTTAACCTGAACAGAGGCGGTTCCAGGGCACGTATTTGGGAGGGTTCTGTGGCGACATTTGGCGATAATACGGAAATGCGATTTTCACGGTTTCTTCCTAACTGCCTCAAGTATGAAGGAGTTACATCGGTTTACGGTGATTGAAGCAAGTGCAAATTAGTTGATGCTAATGAAATATCATAAAAATTGCATGGCAGAGGCGGCTTCAGGGGCTTGAAAAGGGGAGGTTTCCAGGAAGTATTCAATGGTTGGCGGGAAGCCAATAGAGCGATGTAAGGGGCATTTATAGCTATCAAGATGTAAAAGATAGTTTCTCCTTCCATTATTTGTATAATGTATTACATATAGAGTTGCAGGGGCGTGTTCAGGCACATGCCAAGAGGGGTGACTGGCATGGTGATGACGATATGCCAGCGATTACGGCGCAATAGACGGTTAGTTTATAATTATATATGCACATATGATGCCAGGAGAAGGAATGAATGCATTTGTTTTTGCAGAGGCGTGCTCAGGAATGGAATAAAGGGGGTCATAGAATTGCAAGGCAATTAAGATGCATGGGACTACAATGACATAACATACCGCAGTTTTCGGATGAAACATGTACCACAGGGTACTCTACGAATGATGATAAGATAATAGGCAAGTCCAGGTAGGGTAAAAAGGGGGGTAAGCAATGTGAATTTAAGTTGTAAGTGAAATAGTCACGTCACTGTTGACTAGTTAGTATCATAATAGCGGATAATATACCTATCAAAAGGTTTTGCGCCTCCCCAGTCTGGATCCTGGATACGCCTATGATGAAGTACAACATGCAAAAAGGAACTATCTACGATCAGTAACTTATCAGTTAACTATCTACGATCCGTAACTTATCAAAAGGTTTTGCGCCTCCCCAGTTTGGATCCTGGATACGCCTATGGTGAAGTACAACATGCAAAAAGGAACTATCTACGATCAGTAACTTATCAGTTAACTATCTACGATCAGTAACTTATCTATTTAGTGCTGGGTAGCAACTTGCCTGCGGTTAATATTTCTTCCTATTTGACCTCCCTTTTCACTAACCTGGTACCGCCTATGGCAAACAAAAATTTGTACAACTGTTTTGTCTAATTTCACAATAACATACCATTTCATTTATTAAAAAAAATTGTTTTATTATGCATTTGCTTCACCCCCATATTGAGTGACCTGCACACGGCTATGATTTTTGAATTTTCAAAAGTCACCGCCATATATCAATCTCCAATCTCTATCGATCCCCATTGGTTGCGTTAAAATCGGTTGATAAACATGACAGCTGTGTTGGATCACAAATACCTCTAAAAATGTGTAGTTTTTGCCCCCTGTTGCCCCCTATCAAAAATTTCGGATTGTTTGATTTCTTAGCAATGTATATCGTGTTGAGGGAAATCAAACTCCGTTTGATTTTTGAAAATCGGACGGGTAGATCTCAAGATCTCCGGGGGAATCCCCCCCCCCCTGTTACAAATAGGGGTAGCCAGGAGCCTGTTACAAATAGGGTTAAGCGAAAACTCGTACTGAGTGAAAAGTAAAAGTCACACATATAAATTTAGCTTTAAAGGGAATAGTTCACCTTGAAAGTTGTCTTGAAATTTGGCTATAGGTACGGGTATTTCGAGCTGAAAAAACGAATATGTCATTTGTTTGAGCGATAGATAGACATCCGTCGAAAAATGGGCATATTTCTTTTTTCTCCCTCATGGCCATACAAAACTTCATGACAATTATGACGTCATGCATATGGTAGCTTGGATAAGGATTTGGAAACTATTCCACACAATAACGACGGACTTTAGGCATATATGCGCAGGCTGCTTGGAACGTAAACAACCGTTGTGCGGACCCGAAACAAGTTTCGGGGAAATTAAACTTCTTCTAAAAGGAGCCCACTAGTCCTGTGTCGAAATTACTTAGCGTAGCGAGGTAATTCTTTCACCACAACCAGTTGTTTGATCTGCTCTACAAATCTGCTATCTCAGTTCAAAACCCCATGTTAAAGGGAGATAATGACCTTTTTCCACAAAAATGGAGTTAGCACCTGAAATCGATAGACGAGACCAAAATATATTGTAAATTCATCACATTTTGCATATAACAATTCCTACCCGCGAGATATTTCAATTCATAGTTGATAAGCGCTCCACGCTTATAATCAGCAAGCACTCGGTAACGAATTCAGTAAATTAGCCTCCCTACGCATTGTTATTTATCATGAAGGTATGCAATATGTTTCCTGCATTCTATCTTTTGCGAATATGTGCCAAACTTTTATGAACAATCAACAATCATTTTAAAAAAGTGCATTGAAATCGGCAGTTTAGGTTGGCCCCCCATGGCAACCTATTTAGTGTCGGCGATTTATTTATAAGTGCCCATTCAACAACGTTGAACAGATTGACACAAAAGCGCCAGATGTTGCGCTTTCCAATAGTGTAGGGAAATACCGATCATAAATTTTCCCAAACTTCCAACTTTGAATTAGGGAATAATTGTATTTAATTCTTAAATTTAGATCCCATCATTTTAATACCATAACGGTAGCCAAAGAAAGTGTTGCTAACAAAATCAAAAGGTGATTATCTCCCTTTAAAGGGAGATAATCACTTTTTGATTTTGTTAGCAACAACTTATTTGGCTACCGTTATGGCATATTAAAATGTTGTGATCTAAATTTAAAAAAAATAAACAAAAAATATTCCCTAATTCAAAGTTGGAAGTTTGGGAAAATGAATGATCGATATTTTCCCTCCACTATTGGAAAGCGCGTTTGCATCAATCTGTTCAACGTTGTTGAATGGGCACTTGTAAACAAATCGCCGACACTAAATAGGTCGCCGTAGTTTAGCTATGCACCGCCGGCCGGTGCCAAGCTAAACAGCCGATTTCAATGCACCTTTTTCAAATGATTGTTGATTGTTCATACAAATTTTGACACATAATCACAAAAGATAGAGTGCAGGAAACATATTGCATACCTTCATGATACATAACAATGAGTAGGGAGGCTAATTGACTGAATTCGTTATCAAGTACTTGCTGAGTGAGTACCGCCCGATATAAGCGTGGATCGCTTATCAGTAGGACACTGACAATATCTTTCGGTAGGAATGTTTATATGCAAAATATGATGAATTTACATCATATTTTGGCCTCGTCTATTGATTTCAAGTGCTAACTCCATTTTTGTGGAAAAAGGTAATTATCTCCCTTCAAAGGTGAACTATTTTCCCTTTTAAAGGGACATTGCCACCTTTCTGGAAGTTGTCAAATATACGCCGGTTGTACTCGAAAATATGAAGTAAGTGCTGCTGAAAACGATGGTGATATTTTTCTTCTTCTCGAAAATGACACTTAACGTGATACAAATTAAGTTGTTTAAATTTGGGATGATGACGTCATATTGAGCTCGAGAGCTATACAGAAATCATTTACGCTGCCAAAGCATGGCACAATTTTTTTTTCTCGAAACAATTCTGGCGCTTTGAATACAAAACAAACCAACCATTGAAACGCATGCGTCTTCGTACACCACCGTCAAACTGGGAGCAGATTTATATCAAACTACAGTTTGATATTTGAGGCATCTCGATTTCGCTGAAAATTGATACACTGACCATATCAGGCTGATCACGAATCCAATGTTTTTTTTTTATCTGGGATTGTTTCGTATCTTACGAAATACGGACGGTCATACATACATACATACGAAGGTCCGCCGGGATGTCGATTTCGCTCAAAATTGGTACACAAATCATATCCGATGCGCTGATCACGAATCCAATGTTTTTGGTCTTGGAGTTTCGTATCTTACGAAATCAGACGGTCATACATACATACGAAGGTCCGCCGGGTATCTCGATTTCGCTGAAAATTTGTGCACATAGTACAGACCATACTTAGGACACTGATCACGAAAGCTTCCGTTTGATATTCCGGAATGATTTTATTTCGCAGACAGTGTAATGCTTTCTACATTTATTTTCGTATCGCAGTGCAGGAAACAGCTAACAGTGTCATACACCACATTGTGCCCCCCTTGACTAGCCAGATGCAACAACCTGATCAACCATTATCAAACCGAAATGTGCTTCATTGACTAATAATGCGACAAAATGCATCGTATGGTTACCAAAACCACACGACAGTCTCCCTATTCAGCCTTTACCGAGCAAAATAAAGGAGGTACCGTACAACACAGCCATCCAGATTCTTTAAATGAGAACGATCTGCTTCAGGCAAAAACGCAGGTGAAGGGAAGGGAAGTAGGCCGGCCGGAAGCGGGCGGCCACCTTGCTGCGCTCGGTCAGCTTGCCAGCCCTGCACCTCCTTCGAGGGACGCTTGGCCGCTGAGCTCGGCTCCGACTCGGACTGGGGCAGACGCCTCTTCACCGTCTATGGGTAGAGAGGGGCGGTCAGCTCATGAGGGGGGGGGGGGGGTGGAGAGCTCAGGTCATGGCACGACCACACCAGCATACAGTACAACAGCCAGCGTACAACAACCAGGGTCAGACACAGCAGCAGGTCACATGGGTCAGACACAGCAGCAGGTCACACGGGTCAGATACAGTGGTAGGTCACACAGGTCAGACACATCAGCAGGTCACACGGGTCAGCTGACGCAACGGCAGGTCACACAGGGTCAGACACAGTGGCAGGTCACACGGGGTCAGACACAGTGGCAGGTCACACAGGGTCCTCTGACGCAGCGGCATGTCATACGGGGTAAGACACAGTGGCAGGTCACACAGGGTCAGACACAGTGGCAGGTCACACGGGGTCAGACACAGTGGCAGGTGACACAGGGTCAGACACAGTGGCAGGTCACACAGGGTCAGACACAGTGGCAGGTCACACAGGATCAGACACAGTGGCAGGTCGCACAGGGTCAGACACAGTGGCAGGTCACACAGGGTCAGCTGACGCAGCGGCATGTCACACGGGGTAAGACGCATCAGCAGGTCACACAGGGTCAGACACAGTGGCAGGTCACACATGTCAGACACAGTGGCAGGTCACACATGTCAGACACAGTGGCAGGTCACACAGGGTCAGCTGACGCAGCGGCATGTCACACGGGGTAAGACACGGGGCAACACACTTTCTGTCAGTGTACCATGTTATGTACAGTATGACGTCACATCATCATATGGTAACATCAGAAAAGCAGAGGCATTGTGCACCAGGGCAGCATTTCCATATTTCTTCTGACGAAGCCGTTATTATTATAAATAGGTTAGGTTAGGTTAGGTTGCATTAATACATCGGACAACTTATTTACGCTGTAGGGTTAGGTTTTGTCTACAAGATGGTCTGGGGGTCTGGGGGCAACAGCCCCCAGTAGGGCTTCAGCGCAGTAAGCGGATTGTTCTAAACGCTGGTCCCTGCAACCGTAATTGCTGTAAAGGTTAAGCAAGGCTCGATTATGTTATTATAATTGTTTCCTGCCACACCCTGGTTAGGTTTAACGGCTTCGTCAGAAGAAATATGGAAATTTTGATGTGGTGTACAATGCAGCTGCTTTTCTGATGTTACCATATGCTGCCATACTGTGAATTACACGGCGCACTGACAGGTACCTAGTACCTACCTTAGTCGAAGATTACCTACCTGTATCATTTTTGGTCAAAGAATCTTACATTTCCATAATTTATAATTTTGATCACTGAACAATGAACATCATCACTAGCAAACAAATTGATAGAACACCACTGGCGGATACAGTTGCAGTGTAAGACCAGTAGGCATAGCCCCTGCCAAATGTGAAAAAATGCGGAAAATTGGCATGTTTCAGCATTTTATATATAATATAAGCAACTTTGATTTGGTGAAATGTGTTTTGAAATCCTCCTCAGGGCAACAGAGAAGTACAATTTCCTCCTTTCAATTCTGTAATGTGTCAAAACCTTTTTAATATTAAAATAATGGCATGTGGCACATTTTCCCTCTCATTTTATTTTGCAAAGCTATCCGTCATTGGCGTCTGATTACCCAAATAATTTATCCTAATGCTAAACAAATTGCCTTTTGTCTGGCTTATGCTCTTGTGATATTTGAAACGATAATCACAGCATAATTAGTGAATACGCTCCCTAAGCTCCTTTCCAAACTGCAAACCTATTCTATCGATCCTACCTGGTTTTCCTCTTACCTCACTGGCCACACTCAATCTGTTTGTACAGCTGACGGGCGTGGAAACCGTCCCCTTTCCCGATCCCTACCCAATCCTATCGGTGTCTTCCAAGATCCTCACTTGGCCCGCTCCTATTCCAGATTTTTGCCAACGATCTCTTCCTGTTCGCACCACAGGCGCACGTGGTGCAGTACGCTGACGATACCCAAATTCTGGTCTCAGGCAAAAAAGGATCCCTCCCTCAGCTCATTGCTACCATGGAACAGGCTTTATCATCTCTCGATGCCTGGTTCCATTCCCATGGTTTGAAAGTAAATACCGGGAAAACAGAACTCATGGTCTGTGGTTCCCGTCAAAATTGTCGCGGCATGGCCCCGACCACTATTCGGTTCCGCGAGGACATAGTGCGCGAGAGCCCCACGGTGAGGAACCTTGGCGTACTGTTCGACAAGAACCTCTCGTGGGACTCACACGTATCTTCCCTCGTCAAAACATGTAACGGTATCCTCATCGGCCTGACCCACGTGCGTCATCAGATCCCTTCGTAATTTTTTCCTATCATAGTCGACGCCCTTGTCATCTCGCACGTCCGATACTGTTTGACGGTGTTCGGCAACGGCTCAGAGAAAAACATGCAGCGCCTCCAAAAGATCCTCAATTTTGGCTTGCGCGCTGTCTCTGGCCGGCGTAAATTTGATCACATATCGGACGTGCGAGATGAACTGGGCTGGCTCACCGCCCGGCAGCTGTACGGACTTCAATCCCTCAATCTTCTTCACAAAATTCGCACCACCGGGGAACCACAGGCTCTCGCTTCCCGGCTTTCGACAAACCCTGAGTTTCGATCTAGAAGCACACGCCAGGACGCTGATTTGGCCCTCCCGCGCGTGAGAACCGAAGCGGGCAAAAGACGCTTTTTATACAGTGTAGCGCAGCGCTACAACGCGTTGCCGCCGGACCTGCGTGAGGCGTCTTTACCATCTTTTAAACGTCAGCTCGGTGATCTTTTACATGGTGTATGATGGGTGTCGTGTATGTTTATGTCGGTCGCTGTGTGAGTGTGTGTATGATCATGGAGTGTATTTCAGTTTCTAGTATGCATGTTGCTAAGTGTCGTTTTTAACATGTCTCTACCTTTTAACCATGACGCGACACTCAGAATAGCCGTTTTATGCATCGGAGAGTGTTTTTACTGTCAATACAATACAATACAATACGTTGATAGGAAAATAGGAACCTGTTGGGCCGTTAGCTGTTGGTAAAGGAAATAGCATGACGACCCACCTGTACACCGTAGTCGAAATATTTGATTCGCCACACACACCACAGGGCATTCGAGGCATACCTGATTGCTCTTAAATTGAAATTATTGACTTAACAAGATTCAAACTGGTCAAATGTTGATGGCACGACGTAACACATCAATCAACAATCGAACATCGCGATTCACGATCATAGAAAATCAAGCTTTCTTTCTAAACAAGTACACCCGGCCATAACGAGAACTGACGTCATCGGCACACAACTCCATAGAAGGGTGGGCCTTACTAAGGCCCACATTTTAACATCACAATTTAATTTCTCTTAGACCAGATAACTGTGTTTGTTTTCAATGTTACCCCCCTAAGTTTCGCTCTATGGCCACTAACTTATCTATCTCACGTCTCAACTCAAAACTAGTGTTAAGGTGGGAATGTCCCTTTAACACACACTTTATAAATTTTTCTACCAAACTAGGCCCTTCAGTAAACAATGAAAGCCGTCATTTTGCATTAATTGGAGTTTTTCCAAACCCTTGCAAAGGGCGCATTTAGGCACTGCGTGCCCTAATTGCGCCACGGACGGGCGCATTTAGGCGACCTGCCCTGCCAATGTACTTCTACATTATAATTAATCGTGGCATACATCGAAATTAAGCTGTTTGGTTATGCATATTTCGTATGGGATTAATCCATGAAATTAAGTTTTCTATGTAGTCGAAAAGTAGATAAAGAAAATGAAATCAGGAAATTTGTCAATTTTCGGTAAGTTTCAGCATTTGGGGGATTATTGTCCCAAAGGACTCCCTTGGGTCGCTCCCCGCTCACCGGCAAAGTTCCCCGAAAAGCATTGGGTCCGCGGATTATCACATTGAACTCATGAATTAGCACCAGAGGGCATAATGAGCCCAACATTACTCCACTTTGGACTCAGTTACCATCGACTATCGGGTCAAAAACAATCGCATGACATCAGGTCAGTGGAACCTCAGAGACCAATGTCTTCCCCCAATATCAGGCGAGTGACAGTAAATTGCAAACAGGTTAGCCTAGGGGTATAGTGCCTCTCGAAAATATTTCGTGGAACCACAGGTTGCAATTTTACCTGTACTCTAAATATATCATGGGCGCATTATGTATGGACGCAGTTTGGAATTCACGGCATCTCTGGAAAAAGGCGATTATTCCTAACAGGCTGTATTTTGTATATAGTGCTTTGTTTAATATTAATTTTGACTTATTGTGGTCACGCGAAAACGCCTCTTCTGAACTCAGTCTCTATTGCACCCCCTCTCGAACCATCCTGTCAGCCAACTGACCACATACACTTCCCACCACCCCTCCGCAGCCCGTCATCTGGCGCCGAACCCAGGGCCGTCATCTGATGCCGAGTGGCGAGCCTGCACCGCCGGGTCCCGCACCGGCCGTCGCAATGGGTAGTTAAGATAGACACTCGCGCCCGCAGCGCCCGCTGCACACTCACACGCGACACAGAGTACAGGCCGCAGACGACCATACACTCACACGACAATCAAGCCACACTAATGTAATGCAATGCCTTATGAACATACACAACACTTAGGCTTGTCCCACTTTCACCAACATTTACAACAGGGCGGTACATGTGCCTGTTCCGGGTCAAAGCCGTATATACTAGTGGTGTAAGATTCGGAAATTTTCCAAATCATGTCCGATCCAAAGTCCGATCAAATATGACAATGTTGACTGAAAGTGGCCGATGAGTCCAAGAGTCCGAAAATAGTCCAATTTGTAAAACATCCTATACATAACAATTAGTGATGTTTTTACTTTATTTCATGTCCACAATTGCCATCACATCATCTTTCATTCAATTTCCCATTTAAACACATCAATCATACCACACTTTATTAGAAAACATCAGAGGGTCATCCAATTAACTGCCTGTAAGGTAGGAAAATGTGTGAATTGTGCCTTGACCGAAAATTTTCAAAAATATCTGTGGCTGACCGACCGAAGTCCAAATCGAAGTCGGACTATTTTTGGACGTCCAAAAATTTGGACTCCGATTTACATCACTAGTATATACTGTTCCGGATAAGAAAACACAATTCAAATATTGGGTTCCTACGTAAAGAACGTGACCTTCGCTTGTAGACCGTAGGCTGAAAAATGATAAATAATGGTGGGGATGAATAATATAGGTTCCAAAATGTAATGGAAATGGTACTTATTGAGATATCGGCGTGGGCGCATTTAGGAAACCTGGCGCAATATGGGCACTCTCCCCTACAAACAGTTGCGTACCGAGTATCAGGTCATGCAGATCATGACCCATGGTCCTTTGGACAAGCGGCGCCCATGCAAAGCTGGCGCCCCTCCGATCAGTGACGGTGCCTCTCTGGCCAATGACTGCGCCACTCCGAGTTAGTTAATTTTGCAGGCCCCCCCCCGCCCCCTGCAAAATGTCGCCAATATTGGTGGCGCCCCTGTCGATCGGGTGGCGCCCCTCAAGGCAATGACCTGGTCATTTGTGAATTTCTGCGTACGTCACTGCCTACAAATATGATGAAAATAGAAGCATACATTTTGCAGCATCCTTGCAGCTAAGATTACATTACTAATAAGGTTTAACCACGAGGGAGAAACGACTCCCGGGGTGACGTCAGAGCATTTGGCATCAATACTTTGCAATATGGTAGCAAATAAACAAAGGCGTTTATGGCGCGGCGATTCTCGTAATTTATCTTCAGGAATATCGACATACTTGGCGCATGTCCGGTTTTAAGACCATCCCAGATTTGATAGTAGCAGCATGGCAGGAAATCAAGAATTAGAATGTAATGCCACCTACATAATGTTCTTCCCTGTTGATCATTCGAAGTCATAACAACTTAAATATCACGGTTTTAAGGCGGCCGCAGACTACACATTCGGCGCCCGATATCACTGCGAAATTCCGCCTCGGAAAATCGCGGCGATACCGCTGAATATCGTCCTTGTTCCGGCGGATTCGGCGCTGTCTGCTCGCGTGATTCCGCTCCGCCGACCTACAGCATGTCGCAACCTGTGCCTACGGCCTAGCCCAAGGCAAATTAATGATGGTCATTTTTCGACGAAGATGTAAGTTTAGAACCACCAAACTTTTACATAATAAATTTCACAGCGGCAAGAGCATGCTGTGCAAAATTTGTACCTCTGTCTTGCATAGATTCGCCACTGTTAGCCTGATCAATTTTGTTGTCCGCGGCTCCGCGGCGTTCAGTCGCGAAAAAAAGCTCGTTCGTATCAACTTTTTTCCGCCGGTCCGCAGATGGCCGGCCGACGACATTCGTCCGCGATTTTTGAAGTTTCGGCTGACGCAAAGGCGGAAAGTCGCTATAAATGCGCGGGAAGTCGTAGCGATATCGCGACCTCCGCGCGCCGAATGGCCTAGTGTGCGGCCGCCTTTAGAGGTTTGAAACACCAAGTACCATTGCCGCGCAACGGAATAAACAATGCTTGTTTGGTAGCATCTGGCAGCAAAAAGATAAAGGGATTCCATTTTATTTCATTTTAAAAATACTATGACATTGTTTTCCCTATGGTAAAACAAATCCTTTCTTTCGATTTGCAGGGCTAACTTTAACATCTCAAATTTGTTCACTTATACAAATATTTTCGCCACATCAGATGCATTTCACCAAACAATAAGAATGGCTGCATCTGTGAAACGGATGGTTAGTGCTCACTGTTTTATGTACTAAAATGATGTCGTCATCCTTCGGTAAAGTTCGTGCCTTTAACACGTGATCGAGCTGGGTAAAGGGATTTCTACTCCCGAGGTGACTTCATGCCCGTCATGGTGAAGGAAGCCTGCGATTCGTGGACGGGGCTGCTTGCAGCAGCATCCTTGTCACAGTAAGCAAATTAAAAACAAAGATGAGAGAACGATCTTGATTCTCGATGGGTTCGTCATCTGGAACTATTAAAGCATACGAACCTGCAGTGCGAAATGGCATTTCTGAAAAGATGCTTCGCACTGTGTGTTTTCGAAGAAATGCTGTCCCGCATCACTATATACATTTCATAACGAATGCTGTATCGCTCCATACACGCCACACGGCGCAGATTCAGCCATAGTTCGAGGAGAACCGGGTGTTTATTGCCGGAGGTCTTGAGGTTGGCTCCATTGGTGACCAAATCAAAGCACTTGTCTCTAAATTCGTGACAAGGGTCCATTGGCGTATATTGTCGGAGAGTTGGTCGCCATAGGCGAGGCGGGCTGTCGGTGAGAGGCAGAGAGCGGCCCCGGCCCGGAGGCAGGGCAGTGCGGCCCTGACCTGCAGTGATCAGTGATCAGTGATCAGTGATCAGTGATCAGTGATCAGTGATCAGTGATCAGTGACCAGTGATCAGTGATCAGTGATCAGTGATCAGTGATCAGTGATCAGTGATCAGTGATCAGTGATCAGTGATCAGTGACCAGTGATCAGTGATCAGTGATCAGTGATCAGTGACCAGTGACCAGTGATCAGTGATCAGTGATCAGTGATCAGTGATCAGTGATCAGTGATCAGTGACCAGTGATCAGTGATCAGTGATCAGTGATCAGTGATCAGTGATCAGTGATCAGTGATCAGCTCCCCCGGGATCGGCCGCGGATGGTCCGAGAACTAGACCACTGCTGGAAAACGCTGGCTGCACTGTTTGCCACGTTAAATGGTCCGACGCTGTTTCCGTCAAGATTTAGTCCGTAGCACACTTCTCCCCGATGGTGTGGAGATTAAAAGCATTAGCATAACGCTGTTTGTAACGAGCTGGAGTGTCAGTTTTGCATGCCAGAACATCGCTAATGAAGCTAGCGTATTTTATAACAGAGAATTAACACATGGTACAGTCGGTGCTCCTCCATTGCAGCGAAACGTTTCGCGCGGCCAGACGACGCCTTCCCATTATTCGCCACAATGGCGGCGAGTAATTAGGGTTCCTATACAGACTGAGAACTCGGCGTTGCGAGTACCGTCACCTGCCACCCCCACCTGCGCACGTGCTAAAGTTGAAGGCGCCACCCGCGGCGGTGTTTTAACAGCGGGGCGAAACTGCGCCATTTTGGCCGCAGCTGCGTCAGTTTGGCTGGGTTGTGCCTGATCGGTCATGGGCGGCGGCGCGGCTGTCGGTCTTTCGAGGTATGACAGCGGCCGCCGCGGCCCGGCTGATCCACTATTCATGGCGCACACGGGTGCCCGAGACGGCCGCGGCGGACCGGCACACGGGCAATGACTGCGTGTCGCCGCCGGCCGCACGGATCGCACGCCAATTCGGCATCGCCGCCGCCCGGCCGCCGGCCAGACCGGGCACTCGGCGCTGTTTTATTCAGCTGCTCACCGACCGTTTAATATTGAATGTGGGATAAATGGGATGTTGCATGTTTGACGGTGGTGTTGACTTGGCCCGCCACAACGCCGGTGGGCCGGCCGGGAGGCACCGATTCTATCTTGGCATGACAGTGTTTTTTTGTTCATGTCATGCTCATAACTCTGGTAAGCCACCCCGCTCACCCCTGCCTGCTAGCCCCGCCGTGGCGGCCGGCTGAGCTGCATCCTGTTATGGACGACCGGGCCCTCCACACAAACCCAGCCAATATTTGCCATTCTGATATATTCTGAATGAGCAACATGGATGTGTATTATGCGACATACTGGGCCGTAAGCGCCTTTGATGACTCAAGCTTTAGAGAAGTCCAGTGCGGCGATGAATTGAATGACGTAAGCGAATCTCGCCAGCCACATTCCTTAGACCCGCGAGTGACGTGTAACTCTAGGAATGACTGACAGAGAGTAAATACTCATGCAAAATGAGTGATACAGACTGTTCCAAGCATGTGTGCGTTCATTTAATCGATTCTGTTCCATTTAGCTATCTCAGGGAAGGGATTAACAATTCAGGATGGGCCATTTCAGCTTTACATGCAGGCCGGTGGAGCGTTACGCTTAGCCTCGATAGGTCTGGTAACACGTCACGTGATCCACCTGCTGATGACGTCACTAATTACACCTTCAGCTCCAAGACAGCGGACATAGTGGGCTCTGACTTCACACTATCGATACCCGGCACCCAATCAGTTCACCCAGCACTGGCCTGTCCTAGCACATGCCTGACCAGTGGCGGATCCAGGATTTTCTAAGGCAGTGGCCTGAAGCCCCTGCCTTATAATTTTTTATTTTTTTATTTTTTATTTTACAATTTTTCACATTTTAAACTTCAAAAATATAGTTTTCTTTAAAATTCAGAATTGCTAAAAGATGGGGTTGGTTACGCCGCATCTTTATTCGCTGTTTGATTATAAAAGTTTTCCAAAACAAAAAAGTTACGTTCCAAAAACTTGTGCAAAAAAACGTGTTTTTCTAAGTCATCCACCAGCTCAACAAAAATGTTGTGAAGGATTGCAGTACCTTAGATACAAAGCCACATTCATGCTTAACACAAATATATGATTTGTTTAAAGATTCGATCAATAATAAGCAAACTGCGAGCAAAACAAGGGACACTTAAACCAAAGACATCAAAAAGTCAAATGTGTGTAACTTTAAAAAAAAAACTAGGTTTGATTAAAAACTTCAACGGATTCGTGTTCTATTCGACGAGAGGTATCGGAAACTTTTCTCCGAACTTAAAAAAAATGTTGATTAGATCGGGAATTATCGACGAATCCATTTTCGGGGGGTGGATTTGGTCCTTTAGGTTAACAACAGGGGGGGGGGGGTAGATTTGGTACTTTAGGTTAATTTGTAAACGGAAACCTTAGTAACTTCTTAAGTTTTTAATGGATTTCAAAACTGTTTAGTACACTTGCTTTGCCGTCAAATTATCTTCCTTTTTTAAAAACCAGAAAAGATATAATTATAAATAAGAGTTTCAACTTTTGTTCAGTTAGGAAAACCAGGGAAGGGAAGGATCGTATTGTCTTATGGGACACTTGACAAAATGTCAACTATTTCTTAAAACCTACTTCTGATCTTTTAACAAAAGTAAGGTCTCTTAATTTGGATTCAACCTAGCCCGCAATGGACCCTGTAGCTTTTTCAGGGACCAAACCTAGCTTTTGTCTAGGTTAGACTGCAATACGTACCCGAAAGTTCCTAACTACTAACATTCCCCGACATTTTGGGTCATAAAAGCTTAAATTGAAAGAATTTCGGTATCTTACCAATTAGGAATACACTCAAAAATGTTCAAGCAAGGCGTCCCTGTTTGGGTAAAATATCGTACAATGAATATTTAAGGATTTACAGCCTTCCAAACAGGGGACCAAATCTACCCCAAAAGGGGATAGATTTGGTCCCCAAAGGGGTAGATTTGGTCACTTAGGTTTAGTTAGGAAAAATCCCACAAAATCTAAATTTTCAAAGATATAAAAAACGGACTATATATTGGATAACCAAGTATGAACGATACCCACACCAAATTTCGAAGTAAAATATTTATTTTTGACTGACTTATGGCTCCCAAGCATGATTAACTCATCACGTAATTTGTTGAAATTGCATTTTATGGCTTTAAATTACCAGATACAGGCAAATAAATGTCACCACTGTATTTATTAGACAAAACTAGTCTAGAAACATGACTGTTTTATTTATATTAATCAATTTCCAATTTTGACCTTATGTAACCTGACCTTGACATGAACTTCGCATAAGGGCCATTATATTGGGTCAGGGTTCAAAATTGGTTACACTATCAAATTATACGTGTAAAATAGCCCATAAAACATGTGTCGCATGACTTTCGTAGACATTTTGCCAATAGTTATATTTTCTGACCTGCCCTTGACGGCTTGACCTTTGCTTACAATCTCAATTTCCCTTATGCGGAAGATGTATTATGCCTCTGAGAGCACTTTGTGCCATAATAGTCGCAATATAAGGCTTTAACCCTCGCCCTACGGGGGACCGTCAGTCCCCCCTGAGGGTTTGCTTGAATAACTTGTTACACATGCAGCACATCTTGCTGAAATTGTCAGTAACTGAGTTTACAACAATTACACCAATTTCAAATAATTTTTTACAGCATACGTATAATTGTTGTAAACTCAGTTACCGAAAATTTCAGCAAGATGCGCCGCACGTGTAAAAAACTATTCAGGAAAAACCTCAGGGGGGGGGGGGGGGGGGGGGCTGTCAGCCCCCCGTAGGGCGAGGGTTAAGATATTGCATGCATCATGACATGTTACACCATTCAAACGCTTAATAAATAATATATCCCTAATGATGCCACTGTGTTCGCGCACACACCAACATGGATAGATAGGTACACATAACACAATGAATGCTAGACATTTCAAAATAATGGTATATTTCAGTGATATCGCTGCTTTTAAATAAACTATCAATTATATTATATTGGTCATTCTTAAACAAAATCATCCATATTCAGGCGCGGAAAACTGCTTGATTCACAAACGGAAACTAACGAGAACTCACCTATACTCAATCCAATTCAAAGCATGCGCACGAACAACTTGATAGTGCCGGTACCTAAATTGAAGAAAAAAATTATTGCTTGCCATGAATACAGCACACGCGCATGCGATTCAGCACGATCGGCGTTATAAGCCGATTAACAGCTCGAAATACAGTTTCAACTTGCAGCAGTACTCGTTCGAAGCGGTCGGTGGTCGCGATCCAATGCTGCGTGTCTTCCACAGGCTCCTATCCTCCATATCTTTAATGTGCCGTACATGCAGAAACCGACTATGAGTTTAAATGGAACAAACAAATTACAAACAAATTACAAAGACTCTGTGAAAGTGAAATAACGCCAGCAGACAACAACCGCCCGTTGCACGCACACCGCGAATTCCGCGAATATAATGGCAACCGGCGACTCGAAAACCGGAGGGGTTCGAAATGTTCCGCTTGAATGGAAACTCTGTTACAGCTGACTAATTGTGATTTATCGTCAAAATGGTGTTTACAAGTATTTGTGAAATAAAATGTATGTACCAGTGAATTTTAAATATGATTTCTATTCGAATTAACACAACATTTTATTAAATTGGTGCAAGTCACGGATATTCCACGCGGGCTTGGTCATCTGCGCGTGCTCGGCGCGAGCTCCGGACGCTAGTCCCTTGACCAACGCAGCACCAATGTTTGGATGAAACCGCGTCGTGACGAATGCTTAACTAATATATACAAAATATTAACTAAAATATTAACTAAATATATAGTTACAAACCCGTGAACCTAGAGACGTGAAGAAACTAGATACTAGTGCGAAATCAGGGGCCTTGTTGTAAAGTTGAATCGAAACGAACCCAACGTTAATTTTAACTTATACTTGACCTAGAGCTGCATTAGTTTTGATATTGATACGGCCACGGGCAAGACAAGGCCAACCTTGGTGAATATATGTTTGCAGTGAGGCTAGGGCAAGGTGGTTGACGGCAACAGACGCGTGGTAAACGCACAACATGAAGGAGCTGTTATATGCTGTCAACAACGGTGAGAAACTCCGAGATCTGTGATTAATTGTTTAGGGCGTTTCGAATATTGAGAGAGCTCTCAACTGTAGCTGTCTGTCAACAAGTGTCAACTATAGGTTGGAGATGTTAACTGGGAAAAGGGGTAACGCTTCACTGCCATGTTGAACATGTTGCGTATTACGCATTGCGGCTGTTTTGTAAAGTATATATATATATATATATAGCCGATTCCCAAAGCAAAGTAAACAGCGGAGTAACTATCGGAATGGCTCCGTGAATTCACACAATCAGAGCTGTAGCGCCAGCTCTCAGCTCGCCAGCCGCCAACGCTAGCCAGCGCTGTAGTTCAGGCCGTTCTTCGTCGGGCGCTATTTAATTAGAGCCTTCATGCGCGGAATGGTCTACAGAGCAATCAAACGGTTTAGTGTTATTGTCAGTCTGCAGTGCGCGGCCAGTTTGTAGCGGGTGGTGTAAATCCATCGCCGCCGACTATATACAGGGCAGGCCGGGCCCAACTCGCCAATCGCCGGCGAAATTCACTGCACCGCTGGAAATTACCACCGCAACAACGGCGCAGGGCGCCCGATGAAATACGTGCAGAAATACGTGCGGAAATACGTGCAGAAATACGTGCGGAAATATGTGGCACGGCGCGGTTGGTCGCTCCATTGTGCTTTCTTAGAACATGAAGATGTGATCAGTGCATTGATGACATTTGTAAACCAAGAGTTTTACATTACATTGATCAATCAATTGACGGACGGGTCTGTAATGCGAATGGTGTTCTGCCTCTGATAACCAAACGCGAGTCGTTGGGCACTGCGTATGTTATTCTGTATGCGTTTGCGATATCTGTCACCTCCCATAGGTAGCGAAGAAGTCATTTTAACGTATATGTTATTACACTCACCACTTATCTTCCCAACATCTGTTTGCTCTGAACGAAGCCGCAGACAATTTTAACTGCACAGAGGTAAAGTAAAATAAAAAAGAAACACAATTTAATTAAAACCACTAGGATTGCATAACCCTCATATAGCCACTCATTTCATCCATCAAGAAGTACTGTTTCGGTAGCCAGCAAATACTACTTACGAGGCTAAGAGTATCTTCAGCTATGCTAGTAGACATTGATTGACCAACACGAGACATACCTACTAACTTTGAACCACCTTCACGTCCACATTCTGAATGTCTGTGCAATTTACCCCCGGAGGTATCGTGATGTTCTTCCATCACAGTAATTGAAAAAGAGACTGCAATGTAGGTACAGTATTCACCCGGTGATGTCACGGTTTTGCCAGCATTCCGAAAAACCCTTCAGTAATAATCCATGAGTTGGAACTTCGCAGCAATCATTGTGTAGCGTCCAGAGTAAAACGAAGCTATCAGCCTAATCACTTTCGACTGCAGTGCCATTTGACGAAAGCACGTCAATTGTCAAGAAAACGGCATAAATTCATTTGAACATGACAGCTACATGGGTGATAACCGACTACAGCGATCGTTAAAACAGCCAGCCAATTTTGCTCTCGCTGCTTAGTGTTTGATTTGTGATTGGGGCGGGAAATGACAATATTTTTAGGTGATTTATAGTCAAGATGAGCGGCCTCAGAGCTGTGTAGCAGCTCTCGTGGGTGGTGAGGTATTCCTGGAGCGGCAGAACGGACAGTTTGCGCTGTGTAGCTTCAGAGCTGTGTAGCAGCTCTCGTGGGCGGTGAGGTATTCCTGGAGCGGCAGAACGGACAGTTTGCGCTGTGTAGCTTCAGAGCTGTGTAGCAGCTCTCGTGGGCGGTGAGGTATTCCTGGAGCGGCAGAACGGACAGTTTGCGCTGTGTAGCTTCAGCGAGCTGTGTAGCAGCGCTCGTCGGCGGTGAGGTATTCCTGGAGCGGCAGAACGGACAGTTTGCGCTGTGTAGCTTCAGAGCTGTGTAGCAGCGCTCGTCGGCGGTGAGGTATTCCTGGAGCGGCAGAACGGACGGTTTGCGCTGTGTAGTTTCAGAGCTGTGTAGCAGCGCTCGTCGGCGGTGAGGTATTCCTGGAGCGGCAGAACGGACAGTTTGCGCTGTGTAGCTTCAGAGCTGTGTAGCAGCGCTCGTGGGCGGTGAGGTATTCCTGGAGCGGCAGAACGGACAGTTTGCGCTGTGTAGCTTCAGAGCTGTGTAGCAGCTCTCGTGGGCGGTGAGGTATTCCTGGAGCGGCAGAACGGACAGTTTGCGCTGTGTAGCTTCAGAGCTGTGTAGCAGCGCTCGTGGGCGGTGAGGTATTCCTGGAGCGGCAGAACGGACAGTTTGCGCTGTGTAGCTTCAGAGCTGTGTAGCAGCGCTCGTCGGTGGTGAGGTCACAGCTCAGTGGCACGGCCAGCTCGGCATGTTTGGCGACACACGAGACTTGGATATGGAATGACGTCCTCTCAACCACGTGACCTGTGGGTGTGTGGGTGTCCTCTATGAGGTACTGTCCTCACAGTCCTCTATGAGGTACTGTCCTCACAGTGGCGGTCTGCGCACAGCGTATGCCCTCCATGAGGTCCTCTTCTCACTCCGTGACCTGTGCATGTCCTTCCTAAGGTCTTCCATAGAAGTAATTGCAAAAGAGACTGCAATGAATGTACAGTATCCACAGCGCACAGTATCCCGCCCCGTATGCCGTGCCGTGTCGTGTCGTTCCGTGTCGTGTCGTGCCGTTCCGTGCCGTGTCGTGTCGTTCCGTGTCGTGTCGTGCCTTTCCGTGCCGTGTCGTGTCGTTCCGTGTCATGCCGTGTCGTGCCGTGTCGTACCGTGTCGTACCGTGTCGTACCGTGTCGTACCGTGTCGTACCGTGTCGTACCGTGTCGTACCGTGCCGTACCATGCCGTACCGTGCCGTGTCGTGTCGTTCCGTGCCGTGCTGTGCCGTGCCGTGTCGTTCCGTGCCGTGCCATGTCGTGTCGTGCCGTGCCGTGTCGTTCCGTGTCGTGTCGTTCCGTGTCGCGTCGTGCCGTTCCGTGCCGTGGTGTGTCGTGCCGTGTCGTGTCGTTCCGTGTCATGCCGTGCCGTGCCGTGTCGTGTCATTCCGTGTCGTTCCGTGTCGTTCCGTGTCGTTCCGTGTCGTTCCGTGTCGTGCCGTTAGTGACGGCTCCGCACTCGGGACCGGCCACCTCCCTAATCAGCGTCGGACAGCCGATATATACACACACATTATTGGTAAACTGAAGCGCAGCGGCCGGAAGCGTCCGATAGCGCCGCTCCTCCCGGCCGGCCGCCTCCTTTGACCGCTCATCACCAGCGCGCCGCTGATTGTCGCCGCCGGCTCTCCTGCGCCGGAAATGCCACGGCGGCGCAGACAATTAACACTGCTGCAGGGCGTGGCGTCCCGAAGTGCTGTGTGTCGCGAGGACTCGATGTCGGAGTGGCATCACCTGCATCACTGAACCCGACCGAGCGCGACAAACGCGCCGCTATTGGTGTCATCGCGGCGCGGCGCCGATGGCGTGCGGCGAGAGCGGCGCAGTGCGGCACATTATCGGCTGGGGGCACGGCAGGACGTGATCAGGTGCGGTGGCGACTGATGGACGCTGATGGGGTCAGAGCGCCGCTCCTGTCGGCGTGGTGACGCTCCGATGGTCGCCGCCGCTTCCCGGAAGTCGTCCAGCCCGGGTCCCGCTTCATTAAACTGAAAGCGGCTCCGGCAGTTGGAGCGTCTTACGAAATTAAGTAGGTCTTCGTCTTTTATTTGATGGAATAGACAGGTCAAGCACTAGCCAAGCCTATAAATAGCGGGGAAGTTCAAATCTTTACTTACTGGAAATATTACGGCGACTTTTGATTGTTTGAAAGTTAAAGTAATTCATTAGCGTCTCACTAGAAATATTATTAGAAATTTAATCATTAGAAGTAGTGCATACGCTGATGTGAAGAAACAATTAAAAAGAAGTATACATGTATTTAGGTTTTAATTCTTTCCTTACTTGCTCGCAGTTTCCTATAAAATCAGGTGAAGAAGATATCAAATGTTTGGGCAAAACACAAACTTGTACTGCAATACTAATAACATGTTGACAAATAATGGCCGAAATAAAATAGCTCCGTAACCTTTTCTCTGAACATTTTATAAGCGATTTTGACTTAAACAATCCCAGTATACCTACGCACATGGATGTTGATAACTGCAATCGCATGGTGAGTTAAATCGAGTTCAATCCATCATTTATGCAACAAATCGCAGCATGTGGGGCCGAGTTTAATTGTGAGCAGATCGCGGATGCCTCCTTGGCATCCATATTGGTACTGACACACCTGTAAATCGGTTTACAGGTTCCCAGCAGCTCCGCCGGTGACTCAACAGTGACAGAGACCTGTCGACCTATCCGTCACTTGGCGGCCAGCGGGCTGTGTGAAAACGGCACTGCTGTGGTGCGGTGCCTCCCAGCTCCTAGCGCGGCGGCCGCAGCTGCCGGCCAGCGCGGACCGGCCGGGACAGCTCACAGTCGTCACCGGTGCCGGGCCGGGACAGTTTCCAGTCACCGGTGCCGGGCCGGGACTCCAGTCACCGGTGTCCGACCAGGACAGTTTCCAGTCACCGGTGCCGAGCCGGGCCAGTTTCCAGTCACCGGCGTCCGGCCGGGACAGTTTCCAATCACCGGTGCCGGGCCGGGACAGTTTCCAGTCACCGGTCAGGGGCAGCTTCCAGTCACTGGTGACTGTCCAGGACAGTTTCCAGTCACCGGTGTCTGTCCGGAACAGTTTTTAGTCACCGGCGTCCGGCCGGGACAGTTTCCAATCACCGGTGCCGGGCCGGGACAGTTTCCAGTCACCGGTGCCGGGCCGGGACAGTTTCCAGTCACCGGCGTCCGACCGGGACAGTTTCCAGTCACCGGCGTCCGACCGGGACAGTTTCCAGTCACCGGCGTCCGGACGGGACAGTTTCCAGTCACCGGTGCCGGGCCGGGACAGTTTCCAGTCACCGGTCAGGGACAGCTTCCAGTCACTGGTGACTGTCCGGAACAGCTTCCAGTCACCGGTGACTGTCCGGGACAGCTTCCAGTCACCGGTGACTGTCCGAAACAGCTTCCAGTCACCGGTGACTGTCCGGGACAGCTTCCAGTCACCGGTGACTGTCCGAAACAGCTTCCAGTCACCGGTGACTGTCCGGGACAGCTTCCAGTCACCGGTGACTGTCCGAAACAGCTTCCAGTCACCGGTGACTGTCCGGGACAGATTCCAGTCACCAGTGTCGCATGTTGGGCCGGGACAGTTTCCAGTCACCGTGGCAGCCGGACTGACGGCGGTGACGCAATTCGTCTGTCTCGTGACGAACCGATAGGAAATTTTAGCTTTCTGCACGCGGTTCTGCAGTGATGCATGGGTTCGAT
The DNA here is from genome assembly GCA_036785665.1 of Chirona hameri. Taxonomy (NCBI): domain Eukaryota; kingdom Metazoa; phylum Arthropoda; class Thecostraca; order Balanomorpha; family Balanidae; genus Chirona; species Chirona hameri. Next base: position 12,519 of record JAXIVJ010011992.1, on the reverse strand, counting down.
GGTTTATGGTTCAGATTAAAAGAAAAGTGATTTGTGGCTATAAATCAATGGAATGTGGTTTGACAGATTTACATGAAAATATGTCGGGAGCAAAGTCATCAATCTTGCAGCCTCAACACCGTAATTATCTCGGTATCTTAAAAAGGGAAGTTATGTTTCACCTTTTCCTAGAGACGACTGCAGGTCCAACCGATCGCTTCTGACATTTTGGGATATTCCTGATTCAAAGCTCATGACGCACTCTAACCTTTACTTAGCCTCATATCTTCTTTCTTTCCTCCCTCTTCCTCTGTTGCTTTCCCCGGACCTGAGCTGAGATCCGGAATGTGCGGGGCCCGTTTTGCGATGCCAATGTGTCTTTGACTGACGGAGCTGACAGATCTCTGACGGTGACCACAACTGGCGACGGGCAGAACTGGTGGCAGGCAGATCACTGATGGTGGGCAGAAGACCGCTGACGGCGGACAGAAGACCACAGACGGCGGGCAGAAGATCGCTGACGGTGTGCTAAAGACCGCTGACGGCGGGCAGAAGACCACAGACGGCGGGCAGAAGACCGCTGATGGTGGGCAGAAGACCGCTGACGGCGGGCAGAAGACCGCTGACGGCGGGCAGAAGACCACAGACGGCGGGCAGAAGACCGCTGATGGTGGGCAGAATACCGCTGATGGTGTGCTAAAGACCGCTGACGGCGGGCAGAAGACCACAGACGGCGGGCAGAAGACCGCTGATGGTGGGCAGAAGACCGCTGACGGCGGGCAGAAGAAGACCGCTGACGGCGGGCAAAATACCATATACGGCGGGCAGAAGACCACAGACGGCGGGCAGAATATCACTGACAGTGGGCAGAAGACCACAGACGGCGAGCAGAAGACCGCTGACGGTTGGCAGAAGACCACATATGGCAGAAGACCACAGAGGGCGGGCAGAATACTGCTGGCGGTGGCAGAAGACCACAGGCGGCGGGCAGAAGACCGCTGACGGTGGGCAGAAGACCGCTGACGGCGGGCAGAAGACCGCTGACGGTGGGCAGAAGACCACATAGGGCAGAAGACCACAGAGGGCGGGCATAATACCGCTGACGGTGGGCAGAAGACCACAGACGGCAGGCAGAAGACCACAGACGGCAGGCAGAAGACCACATACGGCGGGTAGAAGACCGCTTAAAGTTGGCAGAAGACCGCTGACGGTGGGCTGCTTCACTGTGAGCGGCTCTCGACCTTCAGCCGGCTGTTGAGAGCGGCGGCAGCCGGTGACGGTGTCGGTGGCGGTGACGGTTTCGGTGACGGTGGCGGCGGCGGCGGCGGTGTCGGCGGCGGTGACGTTGTCGGTGGCGGCGGCGGCGGCGGCGGGCCGATGGGCCAGTGACGGTGCCGCGGCGGCGTGTTGTCGGTGGCTCCCCGGGGAGGCCCAGAGCGGCCGCCGGACGGAGACTCGGACCCAGCTCTGCCGCCAGTCCGCAGTAAAACGCCACCTCTCCGGGGCCACCAGGCGGCACACGGTCATGGCTCCGTGAAGGATGGTGTCGGCCGGCACACTTGTGTGCGGCGGTAAACGGAGACCGAACAAGACGCCTCCACTCCGGTGATTGCCGGCTCAGACAGACCGGGATCGCTGGCCCTTTAAAGTGGAAATTTTTGTACCGGTGTCAATTTTGAATGGAAGTTGCATATCTCAGCATCAATAAAATTATAGCTGACGTAAATTGGGTGATTGCATCACGCAATGCTCCCATTTGTCTCCAGTTTCCATGACATTTTGATGTGACTGATTATGTACATCAAAGACATGCAATTTGCAGACCGACCAAGCGTGCAGACTCGTTGATAATGTTTGTTTGGCTATTGTGACTAACCATAATTGTGCGGTTAAAACTTTAATCCAGCTGCATTTGTATAATTTGCACCATTGTGGCTCGGCAAATCCACTTAATGTGACACATTTACGCCAACTATATTTATTACCACTGGCTGCCCTTGATATGAGTTTCCAGTTTAAACGTTCTTAATCGCAAATATGGTCGTTGAAAATGACGTTTGAGCTATGCCAGGTGTTTTCTTGAATAAAACCGAAATACCACTACCTTAATTTGCATTGTTGTTGCGCTTTCAATACCGCTTTCTATGAAGAACATATGATGTACATTAACTTTAATGTGTATGCAATGCCTTTGTATGATTATACTGGTTTCCGTCCTGAAAGGAAGTGCACTCTTTTGCAGTTGTAAGAGTTTTAAACACGTTTAAGACATATAACAGGGACATCTCAATACTCATTTAGTCCATGATTTCAGCAATTATCAGCGTTAAAACTTTAGCGTTTTTTCGAGACTTGTATCAGATAACGAGTACTTGATCGGCATTACTGTCCACTCCACCACTGATATCTTAGAATCATGAAATTCATGAAAAATATCACATTTTATGGGAAAAACTAGGTAACTGCTGCTGTCGTTGGAACACAACAAGTTTATTTGGTAAAATATTTCTTATTTTACCGGAAATATGCCATAAGTGAGGTGTTTGTATCAGCATAAAAGAGATGACTGGCTCTGCTTCAGCCGGTCTTGCAGAAAGTACGCGGTGACATTGCCGCGCACTTTGAAATGTCCTTACGTGCAGAAGAGGTCATTTCCATACAAATGTGGCTACCGTGGGACTTCTACCGCCTTTATAAGTACGTTTTACTATGTAACTCAATTATTCTGGAGAAGAAAAAACGTATAATCCCTGCAATCATGATAGAACGCATGTTTTATGTCTTATCCATCCCAACTGAATACGCTTCTACATATAATACACTTCATCTGATTAACCAGTATCCACTACACCTACTCACTTCTTATTAGATGTTCCATTGCCTGGTTATACACATGGCCTTCTATAGACAGATGCCGTCTGTCTGTCTGTCTGTCCGTCTCTCCGCCCGTCCCTCTGTCCCATTATCGTCTGTCAGTGAGATTATTTGTTCACGTTTGATGTAGAGGCCGACCTGCCACACACATAAGAACCATGTCTGTTCTGTCCTGTCGATCCGTCCACACTGTTGATGTTATGTTATGTTTATCTTTCCATACTGCCTACAGGCGATGCTCTGACCAGTCTGGTGAGTCCTGCCGTCTCCCAGTCTGGTGAGTCCTGCCGTCTCCCAGTCTGGTGAGTCCTGCCGTCTCCCAGTCTGGTGAGTCCTGCCGTCTCCCAGTCTGGTGAGTCCGACATTCTCCCAGTCTGGTGAGTCCTGCCGTCTCCTAGTCTGGTGAGTCCTGCCGTCTCCCAGTCTGGTGAGTCCGACATTCTCCCAGTCTGGTGAGTCCTGCCGTCTCCCAGTCTGGTGAGTCCTGCCGTCTACCAGTCTGGCGAGTCCGACATTCTCCCAGTCTGGTGAGTCCTGCCGTCTCCCAGTCTGGTGAGTCCTGCCGTCTCCCAGTCTGGTGAGTCCTGCCGTCTCCCAGTCTGGTGAGTCCGACATTCTCCCAGTCTGGTGAGTCCTGCCGTCTCCCAGTCTGGTGAGTCCTGCCGTCTCCCAGTCTGGTGAGTCCGACATTCTCCCAGTCTGGTGAGTCCTGCCGTCTCCCAGTCTGGTGAGTCCTGCCGTCTCCCAGTCTGGTGAGTCCGACATTCTCCCAGTCTGGTGAGTCCTGCCGTCTCCCAGTCTGGTGAGTCCGACATTCTCCCAGTCTGGTGAGTCCTGCCGTCTCCCAGTCTGGTGAGTCCGACATTCTCCCAGTCTGGTGAGTCCTGCCGTCTCCCAGTCTGGTGAGTCCTGCCGTCTCCCAGTCTGGTGAGTCCGACATTCTCCCAGTCTGGTGAGTCCTGCCGTCTCCCAGTCTGGTGAGTCCGACATTCTCCCAGTCTGGTGAGTCCGACATTCTCCCAGTCTGGTGAGTCCTGCCGTCTCCCAGTCTGGTGAGTCCTGCCGTCTCCCAGTCTGGTGAGTCCTGCCGTCTCCCAGTCTGGTGAGTCCTGCCGTCTCCCAGTCTGGTGAGTCCTGCCGTCTCCCAGTCTGGTGGGTCCGACATTCTCCCAGTCTGGTGAGTCCGACATTCTCCCAGTCTGGTGAGTCCGACATTCTCCCAGTCTGGGGAGCAGACTGGTTATTGATTCGACTCTGATTGAATCGATTGGAATCGTTAAATCAAAATCCCTTGAATCAAAGAAGAATCGATTCATCACCGGATTTCTTTATTCATTGATCATGATTGAATCAAAGACCGCATAGAAACTAGGCTGATTTAATCAAAAAGACTGTGCAATGCTATTTCAATGGTGAGTCAAACGTGATTTGATTTTATAAAAAAATGATTCTTTGAATCGGAAAGAATAATTTCTCAAAATGGTTATCCATGAATCAAATGGTGACTGAATCATTCATATTCCAAAATGAATCGTGATTGAATCCTTCCAAAAAAGGTGAATCAATAACCAGTCTGCTGGTGAGTCCACCCGTCTCTCAGTCTGGTAAATCTCCCAGCATGATGAGTCCAGCCATCTCCCAGCATGATAAGTCTCCCAGCATGGTGACTCCAGCCATCTCCCAGCATGGTAAGTCTCCCAGTATGGTGAGTCCAGTCATCTCCGAGCATGGTAAGTCTCCCAGCATGGTGACTCCAGCCATCTCCCAGCATGGTAAGTCTCCCAGCATGGTGACTCCAGCCATCTCCCAGCATGGTAAGTCTCCCAGTATGGTGACTCCAGCCATCTCCCAGCATGGTAAGTCTCCCAGTATGGTGACTCCAGCCATCTCCGAGCATGGTAAGTCTCCCAGCATGGTGAGTCCAGCCATCTCCCAGCATGGTAAGTCTCCCAGTATGGTGAGTCCAGCCGACTTTCCGTCCGGGATATCGGTGTTCGACACTGGCGCGGTTCAGCGATGTCGCACAGGACGACCCGACCGTGCCTGACCTGGCCAGGCCAGCCGTGCCTCTGCTCCCGGAGGTGCCCTGTTTATTGTTTTACGATGTTTGCCTTGGGAGGCTCCACTGCGGGGATCGGCGCCACCGGCCATTGTTTCTTTCATTGTGTTTATACGCGCAGGGACATAAAGCTATTTTCAAGCTAATCACACGTGAATTCTTTGCCGAAAAAATGTTTTTGTTTTACCTATACAGGTTTGATTGTGCTTTGTTAATGGGAATAAATAGTTCACCCTGACATATTTCTTGATAGTTGGCAGTAAGGGGCATCTTGAGCTAAAAAATACGAATAGGACTTTGGTTTGGACAATAGATCGATATCTGAGGAGAAAAAAAGTAAGTTTCTCTTTGTATGACACGTGACGTCATACAACACCAGTGGTTGTTCTGGCTCCGCCTGGCGCCTACTGCAGTCTCTGACAAGGGGCCGTCGCGCCGCGTGGGCGGCTGAGCGGATATTAGCGAGGCGGCGTGATCAGAGACTAAAGTGCTAGAGAGTGTATCAAAAGCCCTGGATGTAAGGGCAACAAATCAACCAATCAGCGATGGGAGATACGATGCCCTGACTGTCGTACAAAGGAAGAACCAAATATGCCACAGTTTTCGGGCGATTGACATACGTGGTTCTTCTTTTGCACGGCATGACTCGTTCCGGGGTCTATGACTCCGGTAAGCCAATTTTAATTAATTAAGGGGTTTCTATGAAGATGTGAAAGCTTCTCAAATCTCGAGTAATTTTTCGAGAATGGAGTACAGCTTGACTATCTCAACTCTAAATCCCATTGACAAGGTGAGCAAATTCCTTTAAGGAGATGGCGACTAGACTCACCGAAATAGCCACGAAATTAACTTGAACACGCATTCATTATTTATCCAGTTATATATCTGCTGCTGACCGTCAAGTTTGGAGCAGTAACTCAAAATCATGCAACGCTGCACATTTCGTCCAGTGGCAAATTCCGAGTAGCGACTGTTTATTGATTCTCGCTCCCGCTGGGACGGTTCAATATGGTCACATTGGACAAAGATTGTGTGTATCTCTGATCGAATGTCTACTGGTCTCGGTCACACGAGCCGCCTCCATTCTCTATCACAAAAAGTGTCGGTCTCAGTCGAAGTCGGAGTCGGAGTTGGTCTGTTTTTCTCAGTCGGAGTCGGTCTGTTTTTGTCAGTCGGAGCCGGAGCCGGAGCCGGTCTGTCAGTTTCGGTCGGAGTCTGTCTCGGTCGGAGTCTCTCTCCGTCGTTCTCGGTCGGAGTCTGTTTCGGCCGTTCTCGGTCGGAGTCTGTCTCGGTCGGAGTCTCTCTCGGTCGTTCTCGGTCGGAGTCTGTCTCGGCCGTTCTCGGTCGGAGTCTGTCTCGGTCGTTTTCGGTCGGAGTCTGTCTCGGCTGTTCTCGGTCGGAGTCTGTCTCGGTCGGAGTCTGTCTCGGTCGTTCTCGGTCGGAGTTTGTCCCGGTCGTTCTCGGTCGGAGTTTGTCTCGGTAGTTCTCGGTCGGAGTTTGTCTCGGTCGTTCTCGGTCGGAGTCTGTCTCGGTCGGAGTCTGTCTCGGTCGGAGTCTGTCTCGGTCGTTCTCGGTCAGAGTTTGTCTCGGTCGTTCTCGGTCGGAGTCTGTCTCGGTCGGAGTCTGTCTCGGTCGTTCTCGGTCGGAGTCTGTCTCTGTCGTTCTCGGTCGGAGTCTGTCTCGGTCGGAGTCTGTCTCGGTCGGAGTCTGTCTCGGTCGGAGTCTGTCTCGGTCGTTCTCGGTCGGAGTCTGTCTCTGTCGTTCTCGGTCGGCGTCTGTCTCGGTCGGAGTCTGTCTCGGTCGTTCTCGGTCGGAGTCTGTCTCTGTCGTTCTCGGTCGGTGTCTGTCTCGGTCGTTCTCGGTCAGAGTCTGTCTCGGCCGTTCTCGGTCGGAGTCTGTCTCGGTCGTTCTCGGTCGGAGTCTGTCTCGGTCGGAGTATGTCCCGGTCGTTCTCGGTCGGAGTTGGAGTGGGCCGGGTGCGGTGTCGGTCACGACTGGGCCGGCCGGAGAATGGCCCCCCGCCGTCGTCTCGGGACAGCGTTACGGCTGCGGCTGTCACTGCCCGCCGGCCGTGATTCAGTGTGCCCGGTCCACACGCGGCGCGGCCGGCATATATTATGTAGCCGTGGACAGTCCGTGTCCGGTGTCGGCACACGGCCCGACGTGTGGGTATCACGGGCCGCGCTGCACAGTGACGCTCACGCTCCGGCGCAGCGCGGCCCACACTTTATGTCCCGTGTCCAGTATTATTGGGGCATGGGAACACCACTGCCGGCCGAGCTGTCCGGTATACTGGGGCAGCGGAGGACATGTAGTGTCCAGTATTACTGGGGCATGGGAACACCACTGCCGGCCGAGCTGTCCGGTATACTGGGGCAGCGGAGGACATGTAGTGTCCAGTATTACTGGGGCATGGGAACACCACTGCCGGCCGAGCTGTCCGGTATACTGGGGCAGCGGAGGACATGTAGTGTCCAGTATTACTGGGGCATGGGAACACCACTGCCGGCCGAGCTGTCCGGTATACTGGGGCAGCGGAGGACATGTAGTGTCCAGTATTACTGGGGCATGGGAACATCACTGCCGGCCGAGCTGCACTGCGCTCCAACGCAGCGGAGGACACTGTGTGTCCGGTATATACTGGGGCAGCGGAGGACACTGTGTGTCCGGTATATACTGGGGCAGTGGAGGACACTGTGTGTCCGGTATACTGGGGCAGCGGAGGACATTGTGTGTCCGGTATACTGGGGCAGCGGAGGACACTGTGCATCTGGGATACTGGGGCAGCGGATATACTGTGTGTCCGGTATATACTGGGGCAGCGGAGGACATTGTGTGTCCGGTATATACTGGGGCAGCGGAGGCCACTGTGTGTCCGGTATATACTGGGGCAGCGGAGGACACTGTATGTCCGGTATATACTGGGGCAGCGGAGGTCACTGTGTGTCCGGTATATACTGGGGCAGCGGAGGACACTGTGTGTCCGGTATATACTGGGGCAGCGGAGGACACTGTGAGTCCGGTATATACTGGGGCAGCGGAGGACACTGTGAGTCCGGTATATACTGGGCAGCGGAGGACACTGTGTCCGGTATACACTGGGGCAGCGAAGGACACTGTGCTGATGGTGTCGAGTACTGATCACCAATAATCTATACATATCCCTGACACAATATTCCAGCGCATGTGAATATTATACAGCGAGCTGCAAAATAATCTTTGCCATCGGACATTAGCAAGTTTTTAGAACGGATATGATGCTGGAAGCTCTGGTGAGCATATTAGATTAGGAGCACAATATAGGCTTCACATTTGTGTGAGGTATCTGATGGCAGCTCTCTCTCCGCAGTAATACCGGTTTGACCGGGAGCGGAGACTAACCGGCCTGTTCTGCCGCCGGCCAGCCCCAGAGATTGAAGCCGCCATCACTTTCAAGGTAGTTATGCAATGTTTATGAGCTAAATTTTGATTGATGACAGTAGCGCATTCTGACTTTGAGTTAATTGTGGAGAATTGTTGGCTGGACCTCGGGCATTAGACACCGTCGCAGCAGTCTGGTGGTGGCGAGCGCGGATCGGTCGGAGCCGCGTCGGTCGGCGCTGATGACACCGTCGCGGCAGTCTGGTGGTGGCGAGCGCGGATCGGTCGGAGCCGCGTCGGTCGGCGCTGATGACACCGTGGCGGCAGTCTGGTGGTGGCGAGGGCGGATCGGTCGGGGCCGCGTCGGTCGGCGCTGATGTGTGATGTGTCGTGATGTGTGATGTGATGTGTGATGTGATGGGTCGGGGTGTGACTTACAGTGATGTGTGATGTGTCGTCGTCTGATGTGTGATGTGTCGGGTGTGACTGACAGTCGCTTCAGTTTGTTCTTTGACCTGCGGGAGGACTGGATTTTTTTTTTACACCGCCACTGGTTAAAGGAAATAGTTCATCTTCAACATTAGTCTTAAACTGAGATAGCAGTTTTGTAGCCCGTGTTGGGAAACCCCTATCTGCAAGTTTTCTTGACTGAAAAGACTCTCCAGTCGAATATATTTGTTTTTGGCGAAGGAATGCGGTGATGGCGAAAGAATGTGGTGCTGGATCTAGCCCGGGTAGAGGCTATATCATCAGCCAATCAGCTTGCAGCTGGTGCTGGCAAGCGAACCGTCGGCCGCCGGTTGGCACATCTCTAGTGTGAGTCTATCCTTACGCGACTACTTTCGAATCTGATCGGCTGAACCATTTCTTTTAGTCGCGTGACGTCAGGACTCTGACTAAGAGTGTGCATATAGTTTTGATAAACAATAATAATTTACGGCCTTCTGTCCTGAATCGGCATGATATAAGGTCATTTTTGACAATATAAAAATAAATTGTATTAAAAATATAATCAAATCGTGTTTGGGAAGAAAAAAATCCAAGGTGAACTATTTCCTATAATAGGTGACCAGGAGTGCCCCCGCCCTCGATCCCAACGACGCACGACACCTTTCATTAACACCAGAGAACAAAAGAGAAAATGTCGCGGCACTCCCAGCTAAGAAATGGAAACAAACATAAAAAAGCATATGAGGAGAGGTAGTTTGGGTGTTGTGATATACAAAAGGCGGAAAAAGCGCCATTGAATGGGTACCTATGCCCTACTTATATGCAACTCATGAAAGCAAACACATTTTACTAACCTGAGTAACTTGGACTATGTATATGTATATATGTATGGTACTATCAATTATTTATGCATATGCATATGTATATATGTGTGATGCTATCAATAATTATATATACTATTATGTTGTACTATTATGTATACTATTATGTTGTTGTACTATTATGTATACTATTATGTTATACTATTATGTATATTATTATGTTGTTCTACATATTATGTATTTGAACAGTGTTCTAAGGGAATATAATGAAACTAGTGAAGATTCTGAAAGAAGTACTCTCTAGTGATTTTCTTCATTCGAAATTTAGATAAGTCGTAAACATGATGGGATGCACCAGCCAGCGGCAGGGAAGGTGAGGGGATCACAGTGATACAAGGCCTCACTTCGCCCACAACTCTGCTGCTATTAAAGCGCGCGCATGTTATAGAGCGTGATTGCAGTGCCCATGTTTTATATTTTAAATTGAATACAGATATTTGCGAATGTGATCTATGGTGGACCACGGAAGCACGTTAACCCACCCGAGGCAAGTCTTCTCCAACCAAGTCGTGCAATCTATATTATATATGTAACTAGGTACCCTCAACAGCAGTGAGTAATAGCGCACTTACAAACAAAGCAAGTGAAAGGTCTCGCTTGGTGTTTTCACTTTCAGCATAATTGTCGCATCTTCTTACAATATAATCTGCTTAACCTGAAGCTATAATCTGCAGCTGAAGTCCGAAATGACCGTCATTTCAAGTTTCAATCCGAACTAATGTATGATTGGGGCATTTTAAGCTGCTATTGAAGGCCATTTTTCGTCATTGAAATGCACTTCTTATTAGCCCAAGTAATAGGTATCACGATGTTAACACACAAATGTTGCGTCTCAGGAGTCATGACGTCACAACATGTGCATTCTTTCTTGGGCGAGCTGTCCACTATGTTTTGCGTTCAAACCTTGCAATAGTTAAGTAAGCATTGAGTGACCTACATAAATGTATATAAGACCTAGCGAAAAATAGGCGCGATGTAAGTAAGCTGATCTATAATTTACTTTTCAAGTCAACAAACTTCAGTGACGTATATGTTTACATACCGCCCACCAGTTAGATCAATTTCCCAGCTAGTTTGATGAAGCCTGCGTTTTAGCAGACATCTGATACTCCGTTCTTAGTATTTCCTACCGGAGCTTTATCAGTGACGTTATTCAACACACAATACGTTAATTAAACGAAGCGTTCAGAAGCGCCAGGCAGAAGTAGGGGCACAGGCATGGCTCCCAATAAAGCTGCAAAGGCTCGTCCCTATAAATATTTAAATTGTTGGCCGAAGCTGACGCTGTCAGTGATAACGTTAACGGCTTCATCCAGCGCTGCGTCCATTAAAGTTTAGCGAGCTATAAAGTGACCTTTCGTCGGACGGTTGCTCCACGCCTCGGACCGATAACAGGTCGAGACGAACCCTGCACCGACTCGGCGGCACGACCCGTTAAATAGCCCTCACGGACCGGCCAGACACGGCACCTAATGTCTTTATCGTGCCCATCAATCAAACGTTGTCAGGTGTTAAAAGCAGCACTGTATCATATAGCATTACATTAGCTCCCACCTTCCATTGCGCAGTTGTATTGCATCAATTCACTTCGGATAGCTTAGAACAATGGTCACCAAAACGAGGCAGCATATAATCCTCCAGGTGCGTATAATCCTCCAGGCTCCTCTGCGTTTGAGTCGCCGATACTAACACAAGTAATTCTTGTTAGTTTATGTAAAACCAGAGGAATGCGTTGGTCATATCAGTGGCAACTAGAGGAATGCGTCATATCAGTGGCGGATCCAGAGGGAGGTGGGGGGGGGGGGGGGGGGGGGCAGGGGGTCATGCCCCCCCCCCCCTTGAGTCTCGAAGGGGCACCGCCTGAGGGGGCACTCTGGCCGCCTGAGGGGGCACTCTGGCAGCATGAGGGGCACTCTGACAGCCTGAGGGGGCACTCTTGACGCCTGAGGGGGCACTCTGGCCGCCTGAGAGGGCACTCTGGCCGCCTGAGGGGGCACTCTGGCCGCCTGAGGCCACCCTGAGGGAGTCGGGATCCACTTCCATAGGCGGTGGAACAGGGGGGGGGGGGCACCAGGCACCGTGCCCCCTTCAATCCAGGAGGAGGGGGAGGCGGAGCACCAATGCCCTGGCGCCCCCATCAAATTGCTGAAAACCCACCTATTTTATGCGAAATGGTGCAACATTTAGAGACAAAAAACGCGCCGCTTCGCGGCGCGTTTTTGTCACGAACCTCGATACGTGCGGTGTCACGAACCTCGATACGTGCGTCCTGATAAATCCTCGATGTCAGGATGTTTGTTGACTATCGTTTTTTTTTGTCGCGAACGAACCCATAGTGCCCGCCGTTTGGGCTTTTTTTATTATGTGGTTCATGGTTGGAAATCCATGAAACGTATTTGAAACTGGTAAGCAACTGCACCCAAGCTGTTATAATTCTGTGAGCAAAAAAAGCCGGAAAATATCACATTCTTGTGCCACTGCGGCGAAATTATCTAACTATCTTTGCTGTGAAGAATCTCATTGAGTGGCTGCATTGGTGCTCTTGGGCTGAATTGAATTTTGAATTAATGCAATGAAAATAATCGAATTTTTGAGGGCCTAGTTACCCAGACCGAAAAATAAAGCAAAACACAATCCGCGACGCTACTTGGCGCAAATCAATCACTGTTCTTTTCCAGTACAAAAGGGTCGAATATAGACTGTTCACAATGACGGATGCAGGGAGGGGGGGGGGGGGGGGGCATGGGGGCCATGGCCCCACCTTTGGCCTTTAATAGGGGCAACATGTCTTTTGAGTCCACCTTTTGCTCCAGACATTTTCTCGTTTTGACCCTGCATTCTGGTTCCAATATCATAAATTAGTTCTCCAGCCCGCTCAAAACCTCAAATTTTAACAAAACCGCAATAATAGTCGTG
>JAXIVJ010011991.1:7500-41739 GCA_036785665.1 Chirona hameri | reverse complement strand
ATATATATATATATATATATATATATATATATATATATATATATATATATATATATATATATATATATATATATATATATATATATATATATATATATATATATATATATATATATATATATATATATATATATATATATATATATATATATATATATATATATATATATATATATATATATATATATATATATATATATATATATATATATATATATATATATATATATATATATATATATATATATATATATATATATATATATATATATATATATATATATATATATATATATATATATCTATATATATAGAGAGATGGTAACTGCAATTATATACATATAATTGCAGTTACCATCTCTCTCCTTCAGGCGCAGACGTGGTGACATGGTTCATACTTATCAGATGTTTCACGGTGGTGTAGATATGGACCCGGCCAAATACTTCACTCTTGTCACTGATGATGCCACAAGAGGACACCCATACAAGCGTCGTAAGTCCTCAGCATCAGCCAGAGTCAGGAGGGCAGCCTTCGCCATTAGGGTAGTCAACGACTGGAACAGCTTGCCAGCTGATGTTGTCTGTTCTCCCACTGTAAACTCTTTCAAGGCTAGGGTCGATGCCCACTGGGCTCACTTCCGGTACTACATACCGGACACTGATTGAGTCAGTAGTGCACTAAGGCACGTTAAAGGGAATAGTTCACCTTTAACATGGGGTTTTGGACTGAGATGGCAGATTTGTAGAGCAGATCTAAAAATGGGTTGTGGTGGAAGAATTACCTCCCTACGTTAAGTAATTTCGACACAGGACTAGGGGGCCCGGTTTCATTTCCGCTGTTCCGGGCCACGATCGGGATATGAACGCTCGCCGCCGGAGGCAGGTACACTCTCTGGAACGCAGTCTCTGATCACAACATCTCGTTAATATCCGCTCAACCGCCCGGGCGGCGCGGCGGCCCCTTGTCAGAGACTGTACTTGGCGTCAGGCGGAACGGGGCGGAGCCAGAACGCCAGCTGCTATCGTACGATTTCTCGTGAAATGCAAAGAGAAACTTACTTCTTTCTCCACATATATCTATCAGTTGTCCAAACCAAAGTCATATTCGTAGTTTTGAGCTCAAGATGCACCGTATGGTTGAATGTCAAGACAACTTTCAAGGTGACCTATTCCCTTTAATTACACACAGAACATAGGATTAGTTCTGTGTTTATGGTACATAGGAGTACCATAACACACAGAACAGTTATGGAACAGTGGATGGAAAGACAGTTATGGAACATAGGAGCTCGATGAGAACGGGACCTACAGGCCTTAGGGCCTTTTTCAAATCCCGATCAAAGTAAGGTAAGGTAAGGCAAGGAGGTAAGGTAAGGATGAAGAAAGTAAAAGTCGCAATATGGTAGCTTTAGTTTCTAGACATTTCCGGCATCTGTGAGACAGTTAATGGCGCATCCAAGACCCTATGCGCATCACCACTGGGCTGAACGGCTTCGAGTAGCATCACTGAACGTTTTCGAGACTGATTTTGACGCTGTTAATATTGATATTGCCGCATTTAATTTCAAATTTCCCATTCGTTGGCATTGGTTTTGGTTTCGCGAGTTTATTCTGAAGTTCTTGGTGAGCATGTAGGTAGTTTATTGGCCCTGGAAATTTGTTAACCTTTTGTAGTGAATCCTTTTGGCTCAGCTTGCATTCAATCCAAATTGAAATTGTCCTGGTTGTTCATAATTTTTGTCTTCCCTGTCCCACTTTTACTTTGATATACAATTTCAGTAATAAATGCAGTGTGGCATGATTGTTTCATTGATGTGCCCAACTAAACATGATTATAACATTATTTTGGTATAATTTTAGTCTAAGTCAGTCAGAATACCCGACACTGACACATGCCAGGAATCATGAGCTTGAGAGCAGGTACTACAGGCCTTGAGGCCTAAACAATCTTGATAACCATAAGGTAAGGTAGGGTAAGTCTAACACCTGTTTCTTGAATAAATTTGGCATTTTCTAGGGTTGTTTGATGGGCTGATTCCAAATTTGATAACCATTTGTGGCATAAATGGGCTGTACTGTACTAGCAGATGTCCCCGCCTTAGTTATTTGTTAATCCCTATAATATTCCTACCAATCAATGGAAAATATCACATTTAGTAACTATGGATGTCTTCTCAAAGACATTTTGCACTAGAAACTAATTCTAACTTAATTCTGACTGACAATTGACCTTGATACAAGTATAGAGGAGTTCACGGTGGCCCAGCTATGATGTCACATAATTTATTTATGTTGTAGGGTTAGGTTTTGTCTACACGATGGTCTGGGGGTGACAGCCTCCCAGTAGGGCTGCAGCGCTGCAAGCGAATGTGAGCGGAGCGTTCTAAACGTTGGTCTCTGCAACTGTAATTGCTGTAAAGGTTAGGTCAAGTTAGATTATGGTCTATTATATTATGCCAACAGCTCATTTGCTGGAAAGTTACAATTGATAGTGAAAAATACCCTCCCAGTGAAGTCATCAAGCTGACTGCAATGGCTACCCCTTATTCTGGCCTGTAACACTATCTACAGTGTGGTGTACAGATGTGTGATGCCTGCTCCGGTAATATCCCCATATGCCCCCTCCCTGGTGGTGACACCCCTGGTATATGGTATTAATTTCACATGATAAATCCCTCCTATTGCAAATGTAATGCCATTTCCTTTTGTAACTAGTAAGAATAAAAAGGTAATGTGTATTCAGATTTCAGTGGCCCAAAGTTTCGATTTTGCTTAGGTGTCAGAATGGACAATTTGAGCAAAAAAGACCATGTGGGTGGAAAATATGTAGAAAATGGTGCCTTATTTATTTCTGTTTTGAATATAAAAAACTTTTGTTTTTGTTGAAATCATGTACTATAGTAATATTTATGTCTGAATCAATATCACAATTCATAATTGAGAAGTGGAAAATTCACTCCTAAAATGGGGAGTGAGAGTGGAAAATTATTCATATTTGGATGTCATTTCTCACCCAAATCAACAAATTTTTGGACACTTGTGGATTGCCTATTGATGCTGATCAAGTGGTGTTAGTTCTGCTGTGCACTATTAAGCAGCTTTAATAATGTACAATGGTAGTCTCTCCTGCCTGGTGCCTGAACTGCATTTTCTCTTCACAGCCATCCAGCAAGTCAACCACAATGGCCACTGGCCAGGGAGTGCTTGAAGCTGAGATGAACATGTGAGTATGACCTTATGGCAGGCTTGTTTACCCAGCTCTGATGTGTCTAGTCTGTGATGCTAACTCTGCTGCCAGATCATCAGATATGATGCTGGACACCCTGTTGTAAATTTCCTGGCAGTTGTTTTTCTGTGTTGGCTGGTTCTCTAAGTTATGGGCTAGGTCAGAAGTTTTAATAATTTGCTACTTTCATGAAGCTGACCACTAGCTTTGCTCATGACAGTGGGCTAAATTCGTATGTAGTATTTCAATAACTGTACTGGAAACCCTGCTTGTGTGTGCTGAAGATGAGTTAAAAGGCAAGGTGTCCCATGGTACTTGCTGCTACAGGATTCTAACATTTATTAAGCTCACATTTCCTATTATGTATGCCAATCATTTGCTTCCTTCTGTGGCATCTGCTCTGAAGAGAGCGATGTAAAATGGAGCTAACCCAGCTAAGCACAATATTCTCTCTGCTCTGTGCCATTGAGCTGATAATTATGGCCTGCCTGTCCGACATGGTGCTGGGACTGAGGTCAGTCTGTTCTGACGCTGTTGGTATGTTGACCTCGGTGGACAGTCACTGTGTGCTGTTCCCGGACATGGTGCTGGGACTGAGGTCAGTCTGTTCTGACGCTGTTGGTATGTTGACCTCGGTGGACAGTCACTGTGTGCTGTTCCCGGACATGGTGCTGGGACTGAGGTCAGTCCGTTCTGACGCTGTTGGTATGTTGACCTCGGTGGACAGTCACTGTGTGCTGTTCCCGGACATGGTGCTCGGACTGAGGTCAGTCCGTTCTGACGTTGTTGGTATGTTGAGCTCGGTGGACAGTCACTGTGTGCTGTTCCCGGACATGGTGCTCGGACTGAGGTCAGTCCGTTCTGACGTTGTTGGTATGTTGAGCTCGGTGGACAGTGTGTGCTGTTCCCGGGACCGCTGCCCGCCGTCCGTGGTGTGTGACTCCTCCATGTCTATTTTGCGGCAGGTTTGAGCAGCAGATCAGCAGCGGTACCAGAGCACCGGGCACCACCGACCCGGCCCCGGCCCCGGCCCCCGCCCGACCCCCCGTCATCGCTGCCAACACCTTCACGTCGGTAGGTACCACCGACCCTGCCCCGGCCCCGCCCGACCCCCCGTCATCGCTACCAACACCTTCACGTCGGTAGGTACCACCGACCCTGCCCCGGCCCCGCCCGACCCCCGGCATCGCTGACAACACCTTCACGTTGGTTGGTACCACCGACCCTGCCCCGGCCCCGCCCGACCCCCCGTCATCGCTGCCAACACCTTCACGTCGGTAGGTACCACCGGCGCAGGCGCTGCCGTGCTTTGAGGCCTTTGTTATTGCATGAATCGGTTGTATGTTTGTTTTTACTTAGTCAGTGGTATTCACATTCAGAAATCCCTCTTTCCTCTGATGTATTGGTGAGGTTTTGGGACTTAAAGGGAGTGTGCCTACTCACATCGCTTATTTGGGGTTATTGGCACTGGTCTATAGAACATAATTTTCTGAATTGACCCATGATTTCGTTTCTCCAGATTCGCCCTAGTTGCTGAGATATTCCAAAGACTCCAGGAACTTGCTGGGAGCAAAAAGTTATCGGGTAGACTCCAGACTCCAGAGGGCTTCCGCTACTAGAAGCACTGCAACTATCGATTACACTGCTAGCATATTGTTAGCGCCGGCCAATAGCAATTCAACAAAACAGCTCGTGCACGCTGACAGCAGCAGCCGAACAGAAACTGAACGGCCATCATGTTTTCGATGATGGCCGATGGCCATTTTTTGAAGAAGATACCAGTTTAGAGCTACGAAACTTGCACATAACAAAGTTCACAGTGGCAAGAACGTGCTGTGCAAAACTTGTCTTTCCATCTTGCATGATGTGACCGTAATTGTATTGTCTTATGTGCGCCGTTTTACATAACATCACCATAGTGACGATCGTTTTATAGATATCGAAAAAAAGCAAAAAAAGCAATATAAGTGAAAATTCAACTAAAGGGGTTCCAGATGTCAATTTCATCATATACAGCAATCAAACCAATAGCTACTTACCGTATGAAAATATTTTTGACATTCCAAAACAGTAGGCACACTCCCTTTAAGCGCGCCATGGTTGGTATTGTGATATGGCACCTATCCCTTTCCCTCTGAGATAAGCATGTTAGCTTTAAACAAAAACTGCCTATGACCATACCATACCCATACTATGTGGGTATGGTAGCCACTTCTGAAGTTTAAATAGTCCACTCGATGATATCGTGACTCGAAACACCATTTTTCTCAGGTACAGGACGAGCTGACCAGACCGTATCCTGTGTTCCTCAGGTACAGGATAAGCTGACCAGACCGTATCCTGTGTTTCTCAGGTACAGGACGAGCTGACCAGACTGTATCCTGTGTTCCTCAGGTACAGGACGAGCTGACCAGACCGTATCCTGTGTTCCTCAGGTACAGGACGAGCTGACCAGACCGTATCCTGTGTTCCTCAGGTACAGGTCAAGCTGACCAGACCGTATCCTGTGTTTCTCAGGTACAGGACAAGCTGACCAGACCGTATCCTGTGCTCCTCAGGTACAGGATAAGCTGACCAGACTGTATCCTGTGTTCTTCAGGTACAGGATAAGCTGACCAGACCGTATCCTGTGCTCCTCAGGTACAGGATAAGCTGACCAGACTGTATCCTGTGTTCCTCAGGTACAGGACAAGCTGACCAGACCGTATCCTGTGTTCCTCAGGTACAGGTCAAGCTGACCAAACCGTATCCTGTGTTCCTCAGGTACAGGACAAGCTGACCAAACCGTATCCTGTGTTCCTCAGGTACAGGACAAGCTGACCAGACCGTATCCTGTGTTTCTCAGGTACAGGATAAGCTGACCAGACCGTATCCTGTGTTCCTCAGGTACAGGATAAGCTGACCAGACCGTATCCTGTGTTCCTCAGGTACAGGACAAGCTGACCAAACTGTATCCTGTGTTTCTCAGGTACAGGATAAGCTGACCAGACCGTATCCTGTGTTCCTCAGGTACAGGACAAGCTGACCAGACCGTATCCTGTGTTCCTCAGGTACAGGATAAGCTGACCAGACCGTATCCTGTGTTTCTCAGGTACATGATAAGCTGACCAGACCATATCCTGTGTTCCTCAGGTACAGGATAAGCTGACCAGACCGTATCCTGTGTTTCTCAGGTACAGGATAAGCTGACCAGACCGTATCCTGTGTTCCTCAGGTACAGGATAAGCTGACCAGACCGTATCCTGTGTTTCTCAGGTACAGGATAAGCTGACCAGACCGTATCCTGTGTTCCTCAGGTACAGGATAAGCTGACCAGACCGTATCCTGTGTTCCTCAGGTACAGGACAAGCTGACCTGACCGTATCCTGTGTTCCTCAGGTACAGGATAAGCTGACCAGACCGTATCCTGTGTTTTTCAGGTACAGGACAAGCTGACCAAGATCGCCTCAGAGGGTTACGGCGGTGGAGCAGCGGCGGCTCCCTCCCGATCAGCCAATATATTCCTGCCACACCAGCTGAACAAACCAGCAGGTCAGTACAGACACAGACATGCTGAACAAACCAGCAGGTCAGTACAGACTGAGACACGCTGAACAAACCAGCAGGCCAGCACAGACACAGACTCACTGAACAAACCAGCAGGCCAGCACAGGCACAGACACGCTGAACAAACCAGCAGGTCAGCACAGACTCAGACACACTGAACAAACCAGCAGGTCAGTACAGACACACTGAACAAACCAGCAGGTCAGCACAGACTCAGACACACTGAACAAACCAGCAGGTCAGCACAGACACAACTCAGACACACTGAACAAACCAGCAGGTCAGTACAGACACAGACACACTGAACAAACCAGCAGGTCAGCACAGACACAGACACACTGAACAAACCAGCAGGTCAGCACAGACACAGACACACTGAACAAACCAGCAGGTCAGCACAGATACAGACACACTGAACAAACCAGCAGGTCAGTACAGACACAGACTCACTGAACAAACCAGCAGGCCAGCACAGGCACAGACACGCTGAACAAACCAGCAGGTCAGTACAGACACAGACACGCTGAACAAACCAGCAGGTCAGCACAGACATGCTGAACAAACCAGCAGGTCAGCACAGACATGCTGAACAAACCAGCAGGTCAGCACAGACACAGACATGCTGAACAAACCAGCAGGTCAGCACAGACTCAGACACACTGAACAAACCAGCAGGTCAGCACAGAAACAACTCAGACACACTGAACAAACCAGCAGGTCAGTACAGACACAGACACACTGCACAAACCAGCAGGTCAGCACAGACACAGACACACTGAACAAACCAGCAGATCAGCACATACTCAGACACACTGAACAAACCAGCAGGTCAGCACAGACACAGACACACTGAACAAACCAGCAGGTCAGCACAGATACAGACACACTGAACAAACCAGCAGGTCAGTACAGACACAGACACCCTGAACAAACCAGCAGGTCAGCACAGATACAGACACACTGAACAAACCAGAAGGTCAGTACAGACACAACTCAGACACACTGAACAAACCAGCAGGTCAGCACAGACTCAGACACACTGAACAAACCAGCAGGTCAGCACAGACACAGACACACTGAACAAACCAGCAGGTCAGCACAGATACAGACGCACTGAACAAACCAGCAGGTCAGTACAGACACAGACACACTGAACAAACCAGCAGGTCAGCACATATACAGACACACTGAACAAACTAGCAGGTCAGTACAGACACAGACACACTGAACAAACCAGCAGGTCAGTACAGACATAGACACACTGAACAAACCAGCAGGTCAGCACAGACTCAGACACACTGAACAAACCAGCAGGTCAGCACAGACACATACACACTGAACAAACCAGCAGGTCAGTACAGGCTCAGACACACTTAACAAACCGGCAGGTCAGTACAGACACAGATACACTGAACAAACCAGCAGGTCAGCACAGACACAACTCAGACACACTGAACAAACCAGCAGGTCAGTACAGACACAGACACACTGAACAAACCAGCAGGTCAGTACAGACTGAGACACGCTGAACAAACCAGCAGGTCAGCACAGACACAGACACACTGAACAAACCAGCAGGTCAGCACAGACACAGACACACTTAACAAACCAGCAGGTCAGTACAGACACAACTCAGACACACTGAACAAACCAGCAGGTCGGCACAGACACAGACACACTGAACAAACCAGCAGGTCAGCACAGACACAGACACGCTGAACAAACCAGCAGGTCAGCACAGACTCAGACACACTGAACAAACCAGCAGGTCAGCACAGACACAGACACACTGAACAAACCAGCAGGTCAGTACATACACAGACACACTGAACAAACTAGCAGGTCAGTACAGACACAGACACACTGAACAAACCAGCAGGTCAGCGCAGACACAGACACACTGAACAAACCAGCAGGTCAGCACAGACTCAGACACACTGAACAAACCAGCAGGTCAGCACAGACACAGACACACTGAACAAACCAGCAGGTCAGTACAGACACAGACACACTGAACAAACCAGCAGGTCAGTACAGACACAGACACACTTAACAAACCAGCAGGTCAGTACAGACACAGACACACTGAACAAACCAGCAGGTCAGCACAGACACACTGAAGAAACCAGCAGTTCAGCACAGACACAGACACATTGAACAAACCAGCAGGTCGGCACAGACACAACTCAGGGACACTGCACAAACCAGCAGGTCAGTACAGACACAGACACACTGAACAAACCAGCAGGTCAGCACAGACACAGACACACTGAACAAACCAGCAGGTCGGCACAGACACAACTCAGGGACACTGCACAAACCAGCAGGTCAGTACAGACACAGACACACTGAACAAACCAGCAGGTCAGCACAGACACAGACACACTGAACAAACCAGCAGGTCAGCCCAGACACAGACACACTGAACAAACCAGTAGGTCAGTACAGACATAGACACACTGAACAAACCAGCAGGTCAGCACAGACTCAGACACACTGAACAAACCAGCAGGCCAGCACCGACTCAGACACACTGAACAAACCAGCAGGTCAGCACAGGCACAGACACACTGAACAAACCAGCAGGTCAGCACAGACACAACTCAGACACACTGAACAGACCAGCAGGTCAGCACAGACAGACCCACTGAACAAACCAGCAAGTCAGCACAGACACAGACACACTGAACAAACCAGCAGGTCAGTACAGACACAGACACACTGAACAAACCAGCAGGTCAGTACAGACACAGACACACTGAACAAACCAGCAGGTTAGCACAGACACAACTCACACACTGAACGAACCAGGAGGTCAGCACAGACACAGGCACTAGGCACACTGAACAAACCAGCAGGTCAGCACAGACTGAGACACGCTGAACAAACCAGCAGGTCAGCACAGACACAGACACGCTGAACAAACCAGCAGGTCAGCACATACACAGACACGCTGAACAAACCAGCAGGTCAGCACAGACACAGACACACTGAACAAACCAGCAGGTCAGCACAGACACAGACACGCTTAACAAACCAGCAGGTCAGCCCAGACACAGACACACTGAACAAACCAGCAGGTCAGCACAGATACAGACACACTGAACAAACCAGCAGGCCAGCACAGGCACAGACACACGGAACAAACCAGCAGGTCAGCACAGACACAGACACACTGAACAAACCAGCAGGTCAGCCCAGACACAGACACACTGAACAAACCAGCAGGTCAGCCCAGGCACAGACACAGACACACTGAACAATCCAGCAGGTCAGCACAGACACAGACACACTGAACAAACCAGCAGGTCAGTACATACACAGACTTACTTAGCAAGCCAGCAGGTCAGCACAGGCACAACTCAGACACACTGAACAAACCAGCAGGTCAGCACAGACACAGACACTAGGCACACTGAACAAACCAGCAGGTCAGCACAGACTGAGACACGCCGAACAAACCAGCAGGTCAGCACAGACTCAGACACACTGAACAAACCAGCAGGTCAGCACAGGCACAGACACACTGAACAAACCAGCAAGTCAGCACAGACACAACTCAGACACACTGAACAAACCAACAGGCCAGCACAGATTCAGACACACTGAACAAACCAGCAGGTCAGTACAGACACAGCCACACTGAACAAACCCAGCAGGTCAGCACAGACACAACTCAGACACACTGAACAAACCAGCAGGTCAGCACAGACACAGACACACTGAACAAACCAGCAGGTCAGCCCAGACACAGACACACTGAACAAACCAGCAGGTCAGCACAGGCACAGGCACACTGAACAAACCAGCAGGTCAGCACATACACAGACTTACTGAGCAAGCCAGCAGGTCAGCACAGGCACAACTCAGACACACTGAACAAACCAGCAGGTCAGCACAGACACAGACACTAGGTACACTGAAAAAACCAGCAGGTCAGCACAGACTGAGACACGCTTAACAAACCAGCAGGTCAGCCCAGACGCAGACACACTGAACAAACCAGCAGGTCAGCACAGACTCAGACACACTGAACAAACCAGCAGGTCAGCACAGACACAACTCAGACACACTGAACAAACCAGCAGGTCAGTACAGACACATACACACTGAACAAACCAGCAGGTCAACACAGACTCAGACACACTGAACAAACCAGCAGGTCAGCACAGACTCAGACACACTGAACAAACCAGCAGGTCAGCACAGACTCAGACACACTGAACAAACCAGCAGGTCAGCACAGACACAGACACACTGAACAAACCAGCAGGTCAGCACAGACTCAGACACACTGAACAAACCAGCAGGTCAGCACAGACTCAGACACACTGAACAAACCAGCAGGTCAGCACAGACTCAGACACACTGAACAAACCAGCAGGTCAGCACAGACAACCAGCAGGTCAGCACAGACTCAGACACACTGAACAAACCAGCAGGTCAGCACAGACACAGACACACTTAACAAACCAGCAGGTCAGTACAGACACAACTCAGACACACTGAACAAACCAGCAGGTCAGCAGAGACTCAGCCACACTGAACAAACCAGCAGGTCAGCCCAGACACAGACACACTGAACAAACCAGCAGGTCAGCACAGACACAGACACATGGCTAACGGAGATGTTATGGATGCCGCCTAACATAATGTATCGGAAGGGTATCGTAGAACTCTGAACCCTGAATCACCATTGCAGCGGTTAGGTGTGTATAGTTCATATTTAGGAGGCATTTTGTGGTGCAAATGTCATCAGGCGCCTGGTCGTGTGCCTATCTCTTCCTGACGCTGTCTGTGCGTCCCACAGGTCCCCTGCCGCCCCCTCCGCCGCCGCCGCCGCCGCCGCCGCCGCCGCCGCCGCCCCCGCCCCCGCCAGCGGAGCTGACTGGGCCGCCGATGGCTGCGATGGGCGGCGTGGCTCCTCCGCCTCCTCCTCCTCCGCCGCCGCCGCCCGGCTACATGCCTACTCATTTCGGGCCGGGGCCGGGCATGGGCCCGCCTGCCGGCTATGTGCCGCCTCCGCCGGGATACGTCCGCGGCCCGGGCCCGCCGCCCGGCTGGCGAGGGCCGGCTCCGGGGCCGGGGTTGGGCCCGGGCCCGCCGCCCGGCTGGCGAGGGCCGGGGCTGGGCCCGGGCCCGCCGCCCGGCTGGCGAGGCCCGGCTCCGGGGCCGGGCCTGGCCCCGCCGCCGCCGCGACCCATGCTCTCCGCGCCGGTCATCAGGTGAGGGGAGGCCGACCGGGAGGCACGCAGGGGTGCCGGTTCAGGGTTCAGGCCGCAGGGGTTCAGGGTGTCATGTGGTGTCATGTTGATGGGAGGAGGGGAGAGTTGACGAGCTGTGAGTCTGGGTTCGTCTTATAGCCGGTGCTGCTGCGAAGCCGTCATCGTAAGAGTGTCTGTATCGTTCTGCGGTGTGTGTGTGTGGTGGACCTCTGACGAGTCCGTACCCGCAGTGTGGTGTGTGTGGTGGACCTCTGACGAGTCCGTACCCGCAGTGTCTGCCGTCTCAGGGTCTGTATCGTTCTGCGGTGTGTGTGGTGGACCTCTGACGAGTCCGTACCCGCAGTGTCTGCCGTCTCCGGGTCTGTGGATCACTCGGTGCAGAGGCTGCGAACCCTCCCCGCTGACGGCCCGCGCGCTTCTCAGCTCTGGACCGAAGGTGTATGCGTCCAAACCTCAGCTGAAGCGGCCGGCGCCAGCGGCGGAGGAAAAGACTGCCGCCAAACCAGCCGCCTCTGCCTCAACATCAGCATACACCGCCAAGCCGGCCGCCGCCGCCGCCGCCCCCGCCCCTGCGAAGAAAACCAAGGCGGCTGCGATGGCGGAGCGAGTGGCAGCCAGCGTGACCACGGTGTTGGACGGCGACGGCGCGCCCAGCGGCAGCGGCAGCGGCAGCGGCCAACAACAGCAGCAGGGTGGCAAGCAGCAGGCGGCTAATAAGAAACAGAAGCGGCCCAAGAAGTTCGTCCGCATGGCGGGCGGGGAGATCTGGGAGGATCAGACACTGCATGACTGGGATAAGGGTGAGGACCAGGGTGACTGTGCCTGTACCTACTGTGATGAATAGGTACAGGCACAGGACCAGGGTGACTGTGCCTGTACCTACTGTGATGAATAGGTACAGGCACAGGACCAGGGTGACTGTGCCTGTACCTACTGTGATGAATAGGTACAGGCACAGGACCAGGGTGACTGTGCCTGTACCTACTGTGATGAATAGGTACAGGCACAGTACCAGGGTGACTGTGCCTGTACCTACTGTGATGAATAGGTACAGGCACAGGACCAGCGTGACTGTGCCTGTACCTACTGTGATGAATAGGTACAGGCACAGGACCAGGGTGACTGTGCCTGTACCTACTGTGATGAATAGGTACAGGCACAGGACCAGGGTGACTGTGCCTGTACCTACTGTGATGAATAGGTACAGGCACAGGACCAGGGTGACTGTGCCTGTACCTACTGTGAGGAATAGGTACAGGCACAGGACCAGGGTGACTGTGCCTGTACCTACTGTGATGAATAGGTACAGGCACAGGACCAGGGTGACTGTGCCTGTACCTACTGTGATGAATAGGTACAGGCACAGGACCAGGGTGACTGTGCCTGTACCTACTGTGAGGAATAGGTACAGGCACAGGACCAGGGTGACTGTGCCTGTACCTACTGACACTGAATAGGTGCAGGCACAGGACCAGGGTGACAGTGCCTGTACCTACTGTGATGAATAGGTACAGGCACAGGACAAGGGTGACTGTGCCTGTACCTACTGTGATGAATAGGTACAGGCACAGGACCAGGGTGACTGTGCCTGTACCTACTGTGATGAATAGGTACAGGCACAGGACCAGGGTGACGTGTGTCTATACCTACTGTGATGAATAGGTACAGGCACAGGACCAGGATGACTGTGCCTGTACCTACTGTGATGCATAGGTACAGGCACAGGACCAGGGTGACTGTGCCTGTACCTACTGTGATGAATAGGTACATGCACAGGACCAGGGTGACTGTGCCTGTACCTACTGTGATGAATAGGTACAGGCACAGGACCAGGGTGACTGTGCCTGTACCTACTGTGATGAATAGGTGCAGGCACAGGACCAGGGTGACTGTGCCTGTACCTACTGTGATGAATAGGTACAGGCACAGGACCAGGGTGACTGTGCCTGTACCTACTATGATGAATAGGTGCAGGCACAGGACCAGCGTGACTGTGCCTGTACCTACTGTGATGAATAGGTACAGGACCAGGGTGACTGTGCCTGTACCTACTGTGATGAATATGTACAGGCACAGGACCAGGATGACTGTGCCTGTACCTACTGTGATGAATAGGTACAGGCACAGGACCAGGGTGACTGTGCCTGTACCTACTGTGATGAATAGGTACAGGCACAGGACCAGGGTGACTGTGTCTGTACCTACTGTGATGAATAGGTACAGGCACAGGACCAGGGTGACTGTGCCTGTACCTACTGTGATGAATAGGTACAGGCACAGGACCAGGGTGACTGTGCCTGTACCTACTGTGATGAATAGGTACAGGCACAGGACCAGGATGACTGTGCCTGTACCTACTGTGATGAATAGGTACAGGCACAGGACCAGGGTGACTGTGCCTGTACTTACTGTGATGAATAGGTACAGGCACAGGACCAGGCTGACTGTGCCTGTACCTAATGTGATGAATAGGTGCAGGCACAGGACCAGCGTGACTGTGCCTGTACCTACTGTGATGAATAGGTACAGGCACAGGACCAGCATGACTGTGCCTGTACCCACTGTGATGAATAGGTACAGGCACAGGACCAGGGTGACTGCCTGTACCTACTGTGATGAATAGGTACAGGCACAGGACCAGGGTGACTGTGCCTGTACCTACTGTGATGAATAGGTACAGGCACAGGACCAGGGTGACTGTGCCTGTACCTACTGTGATGAATAGGTGCAGGCACAGGACCAGGCTGACTGTGCCTGTACCTACTGTGATGAATAGGTACAGGCACAGTACCAGGGTGACTGTGCCTGTACCTACTGACACTGAATAGGTACAGGCACAGGACCAGGGTGACTGTGCCAGTGCCTGTACCTACTGTGATGAATAGGTACAGGCACAGGACCAGGGTGACTGTGCCTGTACCTACTGTGATGAATAGGTACAGGCACAGGACCAGGGTGACTGTCTGTACCTACTGTGATGAATAGGTACAGGACCAGGGTGACTGTGCCTGTACCTACTGTGATGAATAGGTACAGGCACAGGACCAGGGTGACTGTGCCTGTACCTACTGTGATGAATATGTACAGGCACAGGACCAGGGTGACTGTGCCTGTACCTACTGTGATGAATAGGTACAGGCACAGGACCAGCGTGACTGTGCCTGTACCTACTGTGATGAATAGGTACAGGCACAGGACCAGCGTGACTGTGCCTGTACCTACTGTGATGAATAGGTACAGGCACAGGACCAGGGTGACTGTGCCTGTACCTAATGTGATGAATAGGTACAGGCACAGGACCAGGGTGACTGTGCCTGTACCTACTGTGATGAATAGGTACAGGCACAGGACCAGGGTGACTGTGCCTGTACCTATTGTGATGAATAGGTACAGGCACAGGACCAGGGTGACTGTGCCTGTACCTACTGTGATGAATAGGTACAGGCACAGGACCAGGGTGACTGTGCCTGTACCTACTGTGATGAATAGGTACAGGCACAGGACCAGGGTGACTGTGCCTGTACCTACTGTGAGGAATAGGTACAGGCACAGGACCAGGGTGACTGTGTCTGTACCTACTGTGATGAATAGGTACAGGCACAGGACCAGGGTGACTGTGCCTGTACCTACTGTGATGAATAGGTACAGGCACAGGACCAGGGTGACTGTGCCTGTACCTACTGTGATGAATAGGTACAGGCACAGGACCAGGGTGACTGTGCCTGTACCTACTGTGATGAATAGGTACAGGCACAGGACCAGGGTGACTGTGCCTGTACCTACTGACACTGAATAGGTACAGGCACAGGACCAGTGTGACTGTGCCTGTACCTACTGACACTGAATAGGTACAGGCACAGGACCAGGGTGACAGTGCCTGTACCTACTGTGATGAATAGGTACAGGCACGGGACCAGGGTGACTGTGCCTGTACCTACTGTGATGAATAGGTGCAGGCACAGGGCCAGGGTGACTGTGTCTGTACCTACTGTGATGAATAGGTACAGGCACAGGACCAGGGTGACTGTGCCTGTACATACTGTGGTGAATAGGTACAGGCACAGGACCAGGGTGTGTGCCTGTACCTACTGACACTGAATAGGTACAGGCACAGGACCAGGGTGACTGTGCCTGTACCTACTGTGATGAATATGTACAGACACAGGACCAGGGTGACTGTGTCTGTACCTACTGTGATGAATAGGTACAGGCACAGGACCAGGGTGACTGTGCCTGTACCTACTGACACTGAATAGGTGCAGGCACATGACCAGGGCGACGGTGCCTGTACCTACTGACACTGAATAGGTACAGGCACAGGACCAGGGTGACTGTGCCTGTACCTACTGTGATGAATAGGTACAGGCACAGGACCAGGGTGACTGTGCCTGTGCCTACTGTGATCAATAGGTACAGGCACATGACCAGGGTGACTGTGTCTGTACCTACTGTGATGAATAGGTACAGGCACAGGACCAGGATGACTGTGCCTGTGCCTACTGTGATGAATAGGTACAGACACAGGACCAGGGTGACTGTGCCTGTACCTACTGACACTGAATAGGTACAGGCACAGGACCAGGGTGACTGTGTCTGTACCTACTGTGATGAATAGGTACAGGCACAGGACCAGGGTGACTGTGCCTGTACCTACTGACACTGAATAGGTACAGGCACAGGACCAGGGTGACTGTGCCTGTACCTACTGACACTGAATAGGTACAGGCATAGGACCAGGGTGACTGTGCCTGTACCTACTGACACTGAATAGGTACAGGCCCAGGACCAGGGTGACTGTGCCTGTACCTACTGACACTGAATAGGTACAGGCACAGGACCAGGGTGACTGTGCCTGTGCCTACTGACACTGAATAGGTACAGGCACAGGACCAGGGTGACTGTGCCTGTACCTACTGACACTGAATAGGTGCAGGCACAGGACCAGCGTGACTGTGCCTGTACCTACTGACACTGAATAGGTACAGGCACAGGACCAGGGTGACTGTGCCTGTACCTACTGACACTGAATAGGTGCAGGCACAGGACCAGGGCGACTGTGCCTGTACCTACTGACACTGAATAGGTACAGGCATAGAACCAGGGTGACTGTGCCTGTACCTACTGTGATGAATAGGTACAGGCACAGGACCAGCGTGACTGTGCCTGTACCTACTGTGATGAATAGGTACAGGCACAGGACCAGCGTGACTGTGCCTGTACCTACTGACACTGAATAGGTACAGGCACAGGACCAGCGTGACTGTGCCTGTACCTACTGACACTGAATAGGTACAGGCACAGGACCAGCGTGACTGTGCCTGTACCTACTGACACTGAATAGGTACAGGCACAGGACCAGGGTGACTGTGCCTGTGCCTACTGACACTGAATAGGTACAGGCACAGGACCAGGGTGACTGTGCCTGTGCCTACTGACACTGAATAGGTACAGACACAGGACCAGGGTGACTGTGCCTGTACCTACTGACACTGAATAGGTGCAGGCACAGGACCAGCGTGACTGTGCCTGTACCTACTGACACTGAATAGGCACAGGCACAGGACCAGCGTGACTGTGCCTGTACCTACTGACACTGAATAGGTACAGGTACAGGACCAGCGTGACTGTGCCTGTACCTACTGACACTGAATAGGTGCAGGCACAGGACCAGCGTGACTGTGCCTGTACCTACTGACACTGAATAGGTACAGGCACAGGACCAGCGTGACTGTGCCTGTACCTACTGACACTGAATAGGTGCAGGCACAGGACCAGGGCGACTGTGCCTGTACCTACTGACACTGAATAGGTACAGGCATAGGACCAGGGTGACTGTGCCTGTACCTACTGTGATGAATAGGTACAGGCACAGGACCAGCGTGACTGTGCCTGTACCTACTGTGATGAATAGGTACAGGGACAGGACCAGCGTGACTGTGCCTGTACCTACTGACACTGAATAGGTACAGGCACAGGACCAGCGTGACTGTGCCTGTACCTACTGACACTGAATAGGTACAGGCACAGGACCAGGGTGACTGTGCCTGTACCTACTGACACTGAATAGGTACAGGCACAGGACCAGCGTGACTGTGCCTGTACCTACTGACACTGAATAGGTACATGCACAGGACCAGCGTGACTGTGCCTGTACCTACTGTGATGAATAGGTACAGGCACAGGACCAGCGTGACTGTGCCTGTACCTACTGTGATGAATAGGTACAGGCACAGGACCAGCGTGACTGTGCCTGTACCTACTGACACTGAATAGGTACAGGCACAGGACCAGCGTGACTGTGCCTGTACCTATTGACACTGAATAGGTACAGGCATAGAACCAGGGTGACTGTGCCTGTACCTACTGTGATGAATAGGTACAGGCACAGGACCAGCGTGACTGTGCCTGTACCTACTGTGATGAATAGGTACAGGCACAGGACCAGGGTGACTGTGCCTGTACCTACTGTGATGAATAGGTACAGGCACAGGACCAGGGTGACTGTGCCTGTGCCTACTGTCATGAATAGGTACAGGCACAGGACCAGGCTGACTGTGCCTGGACCTACTGTGATGAATAGGTACAGGCACAGGACCAGCGTGACTGTGCCTGTACCTACTGTGATGAATAGGTACAGGCACAGGACCAGGGTGACTGTGCTTGTACCTACTGTGATGAATAGGTACAGGCACAGGACCAGGGTGACTGTGCCTGTGCCTACTGACACTGAATAGGTACAGGCACAGGACCAGCGTGACTGTGTCTGTACCTACTGACACTGAATAGGTACAGGCACAGGACCAGCATGACTGTGCCTGTACCTACTGTGATGAATAGGTACAGGCACAGGACCAGCGTGACTGTGCCTGTACCTACTGTGATGAATAGGTGCAGGCACAGGACCAGGGTGACTGTGCCTGTACCTACTGTGATGAATAGGTACAGGCACAGGACCAGCGTGACTGTGCCTGTAGCTACTGTGATGAATAGGTACAGGCACAGGACCAGGGTGACTGTGCCTGTACCTATTGTGATGAATAGGTACAGGCACAGGACCAGCGTGACTGTGCCTGTACCTACTGACACTGAATAGGTACAGGCACAGGACCAGCGTGACTGTGCCTGTACCTACTGTGATGAATAGGTACAGGCACAGGACCAGAGTGACTGTGCCTGTACCTACTGTGATGAATAGGTACAGGCACAGGACCAGGGTGACTGTGCCTGTGCCTACTGTCATGAATAGGTACAGGCACAGGACCAGGCTGACTGTGCCTGTACCTACTGTGATGAATAGGTACAGGCACAGGACCAGCGTGACTGTGCCTGTACCTACTGTGATGAATAGGTACAGGCACAGGACCAGGGTGACTGTGCTTGTACCTACTGTGATGAATAGGTACAGGCACAGGACCAGGGTGACTGTGCCTGTGCCTACTGACACTGAATAGGTACAGGCACAGGACCAGCGTGACTGTGTCTGTACCTACTGACACTGAATAGGTACAGGCACAGGACCAGCATGACTGTGCCTGTACCTACTGTGATGAATAGGTACAGGCACAGGACCAGGGTGACTGTGCCTGTACCTACTGTGATGAATAGGTACAGGCACAGGACCAGCGTGACTGTGCCTGTACCTACTGTGATGAATAGGTACAGGCACAGGACCAGCGTGACTGTGCCTGTACCTACTGTGATGAATAGGTACAGGCACAGGACCAGGGTGACTGTGCCTGTACCTACTGTGATGAATAGGTGCAGGCACAGGACCAGGGTGACTGTGCCTGTACCTACTGTGATGAATAGGTACAGGCACAGGACCAGGGTGACTGTGCCTGTACCTACTATGATGAATAGGTGCAGGCACAGGACCAGCGTGACTGTGCCTGTACCTACTGTGATGAATAGGTACAGGACCAGGGTGACTGTGCCTGTACCTACTGTGATGAATATGTACAGGCACAGGACCAGGATGACTGTGCCTGTACCTACTGTGATGAATAGGTACAGGCACAGGACCAGGGTGACTGTGCCTGTACCTACTGTGATGAATAGGTACAGGCACAGGACCAGGGTGACTGTGTCTGTACCTACTGTGATGAATAGGTACAGGCACAGGACCAGGGTGACTGTGCCTGTACCTACTGTGATGAATAGGTACAGGCACAGGACCAGGGTGACTGTGCCTGTACCTACTGTGATGAATAGGTACAGGCACAGGACCAGGATGACTGTGCCTGTACCTACTGTGATGAATAGGTACAGGCACAGGACCAGGGTGACTGTGCCTGTACTTACTGTGATGAATAGGTACAGGCACAGGACCAGGCTGACTGTGCCTGTACCTAATGTGATGAATAGGTGCAGGCACAGGACCAGCGTGACTGTGCCTGTACCTACTGTGATGAATAGGTACAGGCACAGGACCAGCATGACTGTGCCTGTACCCACTGTGATGAATAGGTACAGGCACAGGACCAGGGTGACTGCCTGTACCTACTGTGATGAATAGGTACAGGCACAGGACCAGGGTGACTGTGCCTGTACCTACTGTGATGAATAGGTACAGGCACAGGACCAGGGTGACTGTGCCTGTACCTACTGTGATGAATAGGTGCAGGCACAGGACCAGGCTGACTGTGCCTGTACCTACTGTGATGAATAGGTACAGGTACAGTACCAGGGTGACTGTGCCTGTACCTACTGACACTGAATAGGTACAGGCACAGGACCAGGGTGACTGTGCCAGTGCCTGTACCTACTGTGATGAATAGGTACAGGCACAGGACCAGGGTGACTGTGCCTGTACCTACTGTGATGAATAGGTACAGGCACAGGACCAGGGTGACTGTCTGTACCTACTGTGATGAATAGGTACAGGACCAGGGTGACTGTGCCTGTACCTACTGTGATGAATAGGTACAGGCACAGGACCAGGGTGACTGTGCCTGTACCTACTGTGATGAATATGTACAGGCACAGGACCAGGGTGACTGTGCCTGTACCTACTGTGATGAATAGGTACAGGCACAGGACCAGCGTGACTGTGCCTGTACCTACTGTGATGAATAGGTACAGGCACAGGACCAGCGTGACTGTGCCTGTACCTACTGTGATGAATAGGTACAGGCACAGGACCAGGGTGACTGTGCCTGTACCTAATGTGATGAATAGGTACAGGCACAGGACCAGGGTGACTGTGCCTGTACCTACTGTGATGAATAGGTACAGGCACAGGACCAGGGTGACTGTGCCTGTACCTATTGTGATGAATAGGTACAGGCACAGGACCAGGGTGACTGTGCCTGTACCTACTGTGATGAATAGGTACAGGCACAGGACCAGGGTGACTGTGCCTGTACCTACTGTGATGAATAGGTACAGGCACAGGACCAGGGTGACTGTGCCTGTACCTACTGTGAGGAATAGGTACAGGCACAGGACCAGGGTGACTGTGTCTGTACCTACTGTGATGAATAGGTACAGGCACAGGACCAGGGTGACTGTGCCTGTACCTACTGTGATGAATAGGTACAGGCACAGGACCAGGGTGACTGTGCCTGTACCTACTGTGATGAATAGGTACAGGCACAGGACCAGGGTGACTGTGCCTGTACCTACTGTGATGAATAGGTACAGGCACAGGACCAGGGTGACTGTGCCTGTACCTACTGACACTGAATAGGTACAGGCACAGGACCAGTGTGACTGTGCCTGTACCTACTGACACTGAATAGGTACAGGCACAGGACCAGGGTGACAGTGCCTGTACCTACTGTGATGAATAGGTACAGGCACGGGACCAGGGTGACTGTGCCTGTACCTACTGTGATGAATAGGTGCAGGCACAGGGCCAGGGTGACTGTGTCTGTACCTACTGTGATGAATAGGTACAGGCACAGGACCAGGGTGACTGTGCCTGTGCATACTGTGGTGAATAGGTACAGGCACAGGACCAGGGTGTGTGCCTGTACCTACTGACACTGAATAGGTACAGGCACAGGACCAGGGTGACTGTGCCTGTACCTACTGTGATGAATATGTACAGACACAGGACCAGGGTGACTGTGTCTGTACCTACTGTGATGAATAGGTACAGGCACAGGACCAGGGTGACTGTGCCTGTACCTACTGACACTGAATAGGTGCAGGCACATGACCAGGGCGACGGTGCCTGTACCTACTGACACTGAATAGGTACAGGCACAGGACCAGGGTGACTGTGCCTGTACCTACTGTGATGAATAGGTACAGGCACAGGACCAGGGTGACTGTGCCTGTGCCTACTGTGATCAATAGGTACAGGCACATGACCAGGGTGACTGTGTCTGTACCTACTGTGATGAATAGGTACAGGCACAGGACCAGGATGACTGTGCCTGTGCCTACTGTGATGAATAGGTACAGACACAGGACCAGGGTGACTGTGCCTGTACCTACTGACACTGAATAGGTACAGGCACAGGACCAGGGTGACTGTGTCTGTACCTACTGTGATGAATAGGTACAGGCACAGGACCAGGGTGACTGTGCCTGTACCTACTGACACTGAATAGGTACAGGCACAGGACCAGGGTGACTGTGCCTGTACCTACTGACACTGAATAGGTACAGGCATAGGACCAGGGTGACTGTGCCTGTACCTACTGACACTGAATAGGTACAGGCCCAGGACCAGGGTGACTGTGCCTGTACCTACTGACACTGAATAGGTACAGGCACAGGACCAGGGTGACTGTGCCTGTGCCTACTGACACTGAATAGGTACAGGCACAGGACCAGGGTGACTGTGCCTGTACCTACTGACACTGAATAGGTGCAGGCACAGGACCAGCGTGACTGTGCCTGTACCTACTGACACTGAATAGGTACAGGCACAGGACCAGGGTGACTGTGCCTGTACCTACTGACACTGAATAGGTGCAGGCACAGGACCAGGGCGACTGTGCCTGTACCTACTGACACTGAATAGGTACAGGCATAGAACCAGGGTGACTGTGCCTGTACCTACTGTGATGAATAGGTACAGGCACAGGACCAGCGTGACTGTGCCTGTACCTACTGTGATGAATAGGTACAGGCACAGGACCAGCGTGACTGTGCCTGTACCTACTGACACTGAATAGGTACAGGCACAGGACCAGCGTGACTGTGCCTGTACCTACTGACACTGAATAGGTACAGGCACAGGACCAGCGTGACTGTGCCTGTACCTACTGACACTGAATAGGTACAGGCACAGGACCAGGGTGACTGTGCCTGTGCCTACTGACACTGAATAGGTACAGGCACAGGACCAGGGTGACTGTGCCTGTGCCTACTGACACTGAATAGGTACAGACACAGGACCAGGGTGACTGTGCCTGTACCTACTGACACTGAATAGGTGCAGGCACAGGACCAGCGTGACTGTGCCTGTACCTACTGACACTGAATAGGCACAGGCACAGGACCAGCGTGACTGTGCCTGTACCTACTGACACTGAATAGGTACAGGTACAGGACCAGCGTGACTGTGCCTGTACCTACTGACACTGAATAGGTGCAGGCACAGGACCAGCGTGACTGTGCCTGTACCTACTGACACTGAATAGGTACAGGCACAGGACCAGCGTGACTGTGCCTGTACCTACTGACACTGAATAGGTGCAGGCACAGGACCAGGGCGACTGTGCCTGTACCTACTGACACTGAATAGGTACAGGCATAGGACCAGGGTGACTGTGCCTGTACCTACTGTGATGAATAGGTACAGGCACAGGACCAGCGTGACTGTGCCTGTACCTACTGTGATGAATAGGTACAGGGACAGGACCAGCGTGACTGTGCCTGTACCTACTGACACTGAATAGGTACAGGCACAGGACCAGCGTGACTGTGCCTGTACCTACTGACACTGAATAGGTACAGGCACAGGACCAGGGTGACTGTGCCTGTACCTACTGACACTGAATAGGTACAGGCACAGGACCAGCGTGACTGTGCCTGTACCTACTGACACTGAATAGGTACATGCACAGGACCAGCGTGACTGTGCCTGTACCTACTGTGATGAATAGGTACAGGCACAGGACCAGCGTGACTGTGCCTGTACCTACTGTGATGAATAGGTACAGGCACAGGACCAGCGTGACTGTGCCTGTACCTACTGACACTGAATAGGTACAGGCACAGGACCAGCGTGACTGTGCCTGTACCTATTGACACTGAATAGGTACAGGCACAGGACCAGCGTCACTGTGCCTGTAACTACTGTGATGAATAGGTACAGGCACAGGACCAGCGTGACTGTGCCTGTACCTACTGTGATGAATAGGTACAGGCACAGGACCAGCGTGATTGTGCCTGTACCTACTGTGATGAATAGGTACAGGCACAGGACCAGCGTGACTGTGCCTGTACCTACTGTGATGAATAGGTACAGGCACAGGACCAGCGTGACTGTGCCTGTACCTACTGTGATGAATAGGTACAGGCACAGGACCAGCGTTACTGTGCCTGTACCTACTGTGATGAATAGGTGCAGGCACAGGACCAGGGTGACTGTGCCTGTACCTACTGACACTGAATAGGTGCAGGCACAGGACCAGCGTGACTGTGCCTGTACCTACTGACACTGAATAGGTACAGGCACAGGACCAGGGTGACTGTGCCTGTACCTACTGACACTGAATAGGTACAGGCACAGGACCAGGGTGACTGTGCCTGTGCCTACTGACACTGAATAAGTACAGGCACATGACCAGGGTGACTGTGCCTGTACCTACTGTGATGAATAGGTACAGGCACAGGACCAGGCTGACTGTGCCTGTACCTACTGACACTGAATAGGTACAGGCACAGGACCAGCGTGACTGTGCCTGTACCTACTGACACTGAATAGGTACAGGCACAGGACCAGGGTGACTGTGCCTGTACCTACTGTGATGAATAGGTACAGGCACAGGACCAGGGTGACTGTGCCTGTACCTACTGACACTGAATAGGTACAGGCACAGGACCAGGGTGACTGTGCCTGTACCTACTGTGATGAATAGGTACAGGCACAGGACCAGGGTGACTGTGCCTGTACCTACTGTGATGAATAGGTACAGGCACAGGACCAGCGTGACTGTGCCTGTACCTACTGACACTGAATAGGTGCAGGCACAGGACCAGCGTGACTGTGCCTGTACCTACTGTGATGAATAGGTACAGGCACAGGACCAGCGTGACTGTGCCTGTACCTACTGTGATGAATAGGTACAGGCACAGGACCAGGGTGACTGTGCCTGTACCTACTGTGATGAATAGGTACAGGCACAGGGCCAGGGTGACTGTGTCTGTACCTACTGACACTGAATAGGTGCAGGCATAGGACCAGCGTGACTGTGCCTACTGACACTGAATAGGTACAGGCACAGGACCAGCGTGACTGTGCCTGTACCTACTGTGAGGAATAGGTATAGGCACAGGACCAGGGTGACTGTGCCTGTACCTACTGTGATGAATAGGTACAGGCACAGGACCAGGGTGACTGTGCCTGTACCTACTGTGATGAATAGGTACAGGCACAGGACCAGGGTGACTGTGCCTGTACCTACTGTGATGAATAGGTACAGGCACAGGACCAGAGTGACTGTGCCTGTACCTACTGTGATGAATAGGTACAGGCACAGGACCAGGGTGACTGTGCCTGTACCTACTGTGATGAATAGGTACAGACACAGGACCAGGGTGACTGTGCCTGTACCTACTGTGATGAATAGGTGCAGGCACAGGACCAGCGTGACTGTGCCTGTACCTACTGTGATGAATAGGTACAGGACCAGCGTGACTGTGCCTGTACCTACTGTGATGAATAGGTACAGGCACAGGACCAGCGTGACTGTGCCTGTACCTACTGACACTGAATAGGTACAGGCACAGGACCAGGGTGACTGTGCCTGTACCTACTGACACTGAATAGGTGCAGGCACAGGACCAGCGTGACTGTGCCTGTACCTACTGTCACTGAATAGGTACAGACACAGGACCAGCGTGACTGTGCCTGTACCTACTGTGATGAATAGGTACAGGACCAGCGTGACTGTGCCTGTACCTACTGTGAGGAATAGGTACAGGCACAGGACCAGGGTGACTGTGCCTGTGCCTACTGACACTGAATAGGTACAGGCACAGGACCAGGGTGACTGTGCCTGTACCTACTGACACTGAATAGGTACAGGCACAGGACCAGGGCGACTGTGCCTGTACCTACTGACACTGAATAGGTACAGGCACAGGACCAGGGTGACTGTGCCTGTACCTACTGACACTGAATAGGTACAGGCACAGGACCAGCGTGACTGTGCCTGTACCTACCGACACTGAATAGGTTCAGGCACAGGACCAGCGTGACTGTGCCTGTACCTACTGTGATGAATAGGTACAGGCACAGGACCAGCGTGACTGTGCCTGTACCTACTGTGATGAATAGGTACAGGCACAGGACCAGGGTGACTGTGCCTGTACCTACTGTGATGAATAGGTACAGACACAGGACCAGGGTGACTGTGTCTGTACCCACTGTGATGAATAGGTACAGGCACAGGACCAGGGTGACTGTGCCTGTACCTACTGTGATGAATAGGTACAGGCACAGGACCAGGGTGACTGTGCCTGTACCTACTGTGATGAATAGGTGCAGGCACAGGACCAGCGTGACTGTGCCTGTACCTACTGTGATGAATAGGTACAGGCACAGGACCAGGGTGACTGTGCCTGTACCTACTGTGATGAATAGGTACAGGCACAGGACCAGGCTGACTGTGCCTGTACCTACTGACACTGAATAGGTACAGGCACAGGACCAGCGTGACTGTGCCTGTACCTACTGACACTGAATAGGTACAGGCACAGGACCAGCGTGACTGTGCCTGTACCTACTGACACTGAACAGGTACAGGACCAGCGTGACTGTGCCTGTACCTACTGACACTGAATAGGTACAGGCACAGGACCAGCGTGACTGTGCCTGTACCTACTGTGATGAATAGGTACAGGCACAGGACCAGGGTGACTGTGCCTGTACCTACTGTGATGAATAGGTACAGGCACAGGACCAGGGTGACTGTGCCTGTACCTACTGTGATTAATAGGTACAGGCACAGGACCAGCGTGACTGTGCCTGTACCTACTGTGATGAATAGGTACAGGCACAGGACCAGGCTGACTGTACCTGTACCTACTGACACTGAATAGGTACAGGCACAGGACCAGCGTGACTGTGCCTGTACCTACTGTGATGAATAGGTACAGGCACAGGACCAGCGTGACTGTGCCTGTACCTACTGACACTGAATAGGTACAGGCACAGGTCCAGGGTGACAGTGCCTGTACCTACTGTGATGAATAGGTACAGGCACAGGACCAGGGTGACTGTGCCTGTACCTACTGTGATGAATAGGTACAGGCACAGGACCAGGGTGACTGTGCCTGTGCCTACTGTCATGAATAGGTACAGGCACAGGACCAGGCTGACTGTGCCTGGACCTACTGTGATGAATAGGTACAGGCACAGGACCAGCGTGACTGTGCCTGTACCTACTGTGATGAATAGGTACAGGCACAGGACCAGGGTGACTGTGCTTGTACCTACTGTGATGAATAGGTACAGGCACAGGACCAGGGTGACTGTGCCTGTGCCTACTGACACTGAATAGGTACAGGCACAGGACCAGCGTGACTGTGTCTGTACCTACTGACACTGAATAGGTACAGGCACAGGACCAGCATGACTGTGCCTGTACCTACTGTGATGAATAGGTACAGGCACAGGACCAGCGTGACTGTGCCTGTACCTACTGTGATGAATAGGTGCAGGCACAGGACCAGGGTGACTGTGCCTGTACCTACTGTGATGAATAGGTACAGGCACAGGACCAGCGTGACTGTGCCTGTAGCTACTGTGATGAATAGGTACAGGCACAGGACCAGGGTGACTGTGCCTGTACCTATTGTGATGAATAGGTACAGGCACAGGACCAGCGTGACTGTGCCTGTACCTACTGACACTGAATAGGTACAGGCACAGGACCAGCGTGACTGTGCCTGTACCTACTGTGATGAATAGGTACAGGCACAGGACCAGAGTGACTGTGCCTGTACCTACTGTGATGAATAGGTACAGGCACAGGACCAGGGTGACTGTGCCTGTGCCTACTGTCATGAATAGGTACAGGCACAGGACCAGGCTGACTGTGCCTGTACCTACTGTGATGAATAGGTACAGGCACAGGACCAGCGTGACTGTGCCTGTACCTACTGTGATGAATAGGTACAGGCACAGGACCAGGGTGACTGTGCTTGTACCTACTGTGATGAATAGGTACAGGCACAGGACCAGGGTGACTGTGCCTGTGCCTACTGACACTGAATAGGTACAGGCACAGGACCAGCGTGACTGTGTCTGTACCTACTGACACTGAATAGGTACAGGCACAGGACCAGCATGACTGTGCCTGTACCTACTGTGATGAATAGGTACAGGCACAGGACCAGGGTGACTGTGCCTGTACCTACTGTGATGAATAGGTACAGGCACAGGACCAGCGTGACTGTGCCTGTACCTACTGTGATGAATAGGTACAGGCACAGGACCAGCGTGACTGTGCCTGTACCTACTGTGATGAATAGGTACAGGCACAGGACCAGGCTGACTGTGCCTGTACCTACTGACACTGAATATGTACAGGCACAGGACCAGCGTGACTGTGCCTGTACCTACTGACACTGAATAGGTACAGGCACAGGACCAGCGTGACTGTGCCTGTACCTACTGACACTGAATAGGTACAGGCACAGGACCAGCGTGACTGTGCCTGTACCTACTGACACTGAATAGGTACAGGCACAGGACCAGCGTGACTGTGCCTGTACCTACTGTGATGAATAGGTACAGGCACAGGACCAGGGTGACTGTGCCTGTACCTACTGTGATGAATAGGTACAGGCACAGGACCAGCGTGACTGTGCCTGTACCTACTGTGATGAATAGGTACAGGCACAGGACCAGCGTGACTGTGCCTGTACCTACTGTGATGAATAGGTACAGGCGCAGGACCAGGCTGACTGTGCCTGTACCTACTGACACTGAATAGGTACAGGCACAGGACCAGCGTGACTGTGCCTGTACCTACTGTGATGAATAGGTACAGGCACAGGACCAGCGTGACTGTGCCTGTACCTACTGTGATGAATAGGTACAGGCACAGGACCAGGCTGACTGTGCCTGTGTCTACTGACACTGAATAGGTACAGGCACAGGACCAGGCTGACTGTGCCTGTACCTACTGACACTGAATAGGTACAGGCACAGGACCAGCGTGACTGTGCCTGTACCTACTGTGATGAATAGGTACAGGCACAGGACCAGGGTGACTGTGCCTGTGCCTGTACCTACTGTGATGAATAGGTACAGGCACAGGACCAGCGTGACTGTACCTGTACCTACTGTGATGAATAGGTACAGGCACAGGACCAGCGTGACTGTGCCTGTACCTACTGTGATGAATAGGTACAGGCACAGGACCAGCGTGACTGTGCCTGTACCTACTGTGATGAATAGGTACAGGCACAGGACCAGGGTGACTGTGCCTGTACCTACTGTGATGAATAGGTACAGGCACAGGACCAGCGTGACTGTGCCTGTACCTACTGTGATGAATAGGTACAGGCACAGGACCAGGGTGACTGTGCCTGTACCTACTGTGATGAATAGGTACAGGCACAGGACCAGCGTGACTGTGCCTGTACCTACTGACACTGAATAGGTACAGGCACAGGACCAGCGTGACTGTACCTGTACCTACTGTGATGAATAGGTACAGGCACAGGACCAGCGTGACTGTGCCTGTATCTACTGTGATGAATAGGTACAGGCACAGGACCAGGGTGACTGTGCCTGTACCTACTGTGATGAATAGGTACAGGCACAGGACCAGGCTGACTGTGCCTGTACCTACTGTGATGAATAGGTACAGGCACAGGACCAGCG
This sequence comes from Chirona hameri, assembly GCA_036785665.1. Lineage (NCBI taxonomy): Eukaryota > Metazoa > Arthropoda > Thecostraca > Balanomorpha > Balanidae > Chirona > Chirona hameri. The sequence goes on along the minus strand of JAXIVJ010011991.1, from coordinate 11,723 downwards.
TGACTGTGCCTGTACCTACTGTGATGAATAGGTACAGGCACAGGACCAGGGTGACTGTGCCTGTACCTACTGTGATGAATAGGTACAGGACCAGGGTGACTGTGCCTGTACCTACTGTGATGAATAGGTACAGGCACAGGACCAGCGTGACTGTGCCTGTACCTACTGTGATGAATAGGTACAGGCACAGGACCAGCGTGACTGTGCCTGTACCTACTGTGATGAATAGGTACAGGCACAGGACCAGCGTGACTGTGCCTGTACCTACTGTGATGAATAGGTACAGGCACAGGACCAGGGTGACTGTGCCTGTACCTGCTGACACTGAATAGGTATAGGCACAGGACCAGCGTGACTGTGCCTGTACCTACTGTGATGAATAGGTACAGGCACAGGACCAGCGTGACTGTGCCTGTACCTACTGTGATGAATAGGTACAGGCACAGGACCAGCGTGACTGTGCCTGTACCTACTGTGATGAATAGGTACAGGCACAGGACCAGCGTGACTGTGCCTGTACCTACTGTGATGAATAGGTACAGGCACAGGACCAGGGTGACTGTGCCTGTACCTACTGACACTGAATAGGTATAGGCACAGGACCAGCGTGACTGTGCCTGTACCTACTGTGATGAATAGGTACAGGCACAGGACCAGCGTGACTGTGCCTGTACCTACTGTGATGAATAGGTACAGGTGAATAGGTACCTACTGTGATGAATTAATGCGGGTCGGACGTTGCGCGATGTTGGACGCCTTTTTTTATTTTAGTAGCTGGTGAAAAATGGCTTGGCAAAAAAAAAACACGTAATAATGCACCAAGAGTGGATTAATTTGTCAAGACTGCCCATGTTTTCCTAATTTGCATAATTGTCGTGCGGTCATGGGTGTGAAACATAAGCTGGCTGGGCCGAACATGTGGGGACGTTCCGCGGGGACGTTTGTCTGAAAACTCTTCTCGTGCTGGACTCCGTTTTATCAGTGATGACTTGTCAGACATCTCGGCCTTATCTGAGGTTTCCCTGTCCATTGCTCACAACAAATATTCCGTATATATAAAAAAGCCACACTTGTGTCCGTTCCTTGCCGTTGTTTGTCGACGTCTCGCTAAATCGCTTCTATGGGTGTGTTTGTCACCGTGCTGTTTCTTTCCAGACGATTTCCGCATCTTCGCCGGCGACTTGGGTAACGACGTGACCGAGGACGTGCTGATGCGCTACTTCTCCGTCTACCCGTCCTTCGTCAAGGCCAAGGTGGTTCGCGACAAGAAATCCAACAAGACCAAGGGCTACGGCTTCATCAGTTTCCGGGAGTCTGACGACTACGTGCGCGCGATGAAGGAGATGAACGGTACGCAGTGCAGGGTCGGTGCCGCGTGCTGGGTCGTATCGGGATATGAACATGGATGCGCAGACACGGTGGTGGGTGCAGCTGTATTGTAGACTGTGTAGTCAGCACGGACACAGACACACTGAACGAACCAGCAGGTCAGCACAGCACAGACACAGCACAGATCAGTGGTTCGCAACGGGAAGGGTAAGGTTCCTCCCCTCTTTTGATGGCCAGAATGGCATAGCCATTAAATTATCTACAAAATGCACTTTTCGGAGAGAAAAAAACACTCAGAACTGACTTCCACGGACCTTACCCTATTAGTGGCAGGGGGGGGGGGGGCAGATTCTGCCCACCAGGTTTATCGCATCAGGTTTATCGCATGTATCTCCGGAACGGCTGGGAGCAGGCCCATTAAATTTTGGGACTTTTCCTAGAATTGATTTCCGCATATGGAGTCAACAAATTTAGTTCCTATGCTTAACAGAGGCGGTTCCAGGGCCGTTTTTTTAGGGTTTTTTCGGCGGCATTTGGCGGTAATACGGAGATGCGATCTTCACGGCTTCTTCCTAACTGCTCTAAGTATAAAGGAATTACATAGGTTTACGGTGATTGAAACAAGTGCAAATTAGTTGATGTTAGTGAACTATAATAAATATTGCACGGTAGAGGCGGTTTCAGGGACTTGAAAAGGGGAAGTTTACAGGAAGATTTTTTCTTTATATTTTGCCTCCCTTTTTCGCTAACCTGGCACGGCCTATGGATACAAATATGTTTTATAACTGTTTTGTCTGATGTCACAATAACGCACCATTTCATTTATAAAAAACGGTTTCATTACGCAATTATTTCACCTCCATATTTAGTGTCCTGTAAACGCCTATGCTCTTTGCATTTTTAAAAGTCACCGTCTGGGCGCCATGTGACCTTCGTTGTCGGAGCGCCCCTAAACCCCAATCATCATCAAAAGTTACCGTCATATATCAATCCCCAATTCAATATCTATCGATCCTCATTAGTTGCGTTCAAATCGGTTGATAAACATGGCAGCTGTGGTGGATCAAATATACCCCTACTTTTGTTAGTTTTGCCCCCTGTTGCCCCCTATCAAATATTTTTGAAATTTATTTTTTAGAAATGTAGATCGTATTGAGGGGAATCGAACGCCGTTTGATTTTGTTTCCCATCGGATGGGTGGACCTCGAGATCTCCGGGGGGGGGGGGGGGGGGGGGGGGGACGAATCCGCCCCCTCCCCTTGCCACTAATAGGGGTAGCCAGGAGCCTGCTACTAATAGAGTTAAAGGGAGTGTGCCTACTGACATCGCTTTTTTGGGGTTGTTGACACTGGTCTGTAGAACATAATTTTCGGAATTGAGAAATTTTTCACCACATTTCTCCAGATTCACCCTTGTTGCTGAGCTATTCCAAAGACTCCAGGAACGTGATGGAATTACCAAATTATCGCGTAGACTCCAGAGGGCTTCCGCTACTACAAGCACTGCAACTATCGATTCAACTGCTAGCATATTGTTAGCGCCGGCCAATAGCAATTCGACAAAACAGCTCGTGCGCGCTCATAGCAGCAGCCGAACAGAACCTGGACGGCCATCATGCTTTTCGATGATGACCGATGACATTTTTTGAAGAAGATATCCATTTAGAGTTGCGAAACTTGCACATAAAAAAGTTCACAGTGGCAAGAATATGCTGTGCAAAACTTGTCTATCTTGCATGATGTGACCGTAATTGTGTTGTCTTATGTGCGCCGTTTTACATAACATCACTATAGTGGCGATCGTTTTATAGATATGGAAGCAAAAAATAAGCAAAAAACAATATAAGTGAAAATTCAACTAAAGGGGCTCCAGATGTGAATTTCATCGTATCCAACAATCAAACCAATAGCTACTTACTTTATTAAACATATTTTCGACATGCCAGTCGAAAATATGTTTAATATATTTTCGACTGGCTAAAAATAGGGAATGTGCCTACTGTTTGTAGGCACATTCCCTTTACAAAGTTACTTGGTTCATCGCTTTCAGTACTCCTTTCTATAAAAAAAACTGCCGGCTACCACCTAAAAAAAGGCGAAACCTTGCAAAAATGCATTAATAGCAATGGCAGGACGCCACAAAGTGGTCGTTCGCCCCTCTATTTATTCTCAATAACTTCCGATCCGATTCAGTGACATCGATCAAGTTGGGTAGGCTGGTAGAACGATTCATTTGACACATTTTGACACCAGACAAAGTTCCAGGTCAGGTCACCGAGTTATGACGTCACAACCAAAAGTCTGCGCAACCAAAGGGAGCATGGCCCCTCTGGATCCACCACTGATGACCGCCATGATCCATTGCTAACGCCAAGTGATGATAATAATGAATAAAGTAGCACGAGGGCATCCATCAGCTCACAAACGGTTGAGCAGACTTTTGGTTGTGACGTCATAACTTGGTGACCTGACCTGGAACTTTTTCTGGGGACAAAATGTTTCAAATGAATCGTTCTACCAGCCTACCAAACTTGATCGATGTCACTGAATCGGATCGGAAGTTATTGAGAATAAATATAGGGGCGAACGACCACTTTGTGGCGTCCTGCCATTGCTATTAATGCATTCTTGCAAGGTTTCGGTTTTTCGAGGTGATAGTTGTTTTAAAGGAGTGCCAAAAGCGATGTACTAAGTCTCTTTCTATTGTCCGTGGAACAGGTTCTGGGTGTTCATTTTTTTTCCTTCAGAATATTGCATTTATTTATATATATATATATATATATATATATATATATATATATATATATATATATATATATATATATATATATATATATATATATATATATATATATATATATATATATATATATATATATATATATATATATATAT
>JAXIVJ010011991.1:0-5000 GCA_036785665.1 Chirona hameri | reverse complement strand
GAACCTCTCGCCCTTATAACACCCGGACAGAAAGACACTGGTCACGCCTGGGAACACACAATGGTGTGTCTATGCATTGCCGTCCGGCGACACATTGGGGCGCTTTGTCTAATGCCCTCGGTTATGACGTCGCATGTCGTGAAATGTGCCTCTGCTGAATGGGGAGCACCGCCCAGGCCGGGTGCTGCTCCGCACAGGTGGGCAGTGGGTCGCTATGTGGATGCTTTAGATAGATTGGTACATATGTAATTCAATTGCAAGTGTGGTTATAGTTCAGGATACCTAGATATATCATGTTATTTGGGTACGCAATCATTTTGGAAGAGACAAAAAAGTTCGAGCACTCAGATTTGGAATAGGAGGCCGATCCCTCTCTCCGGATTGGAAGGCATCGTCTAATTTCTTTGACGTTCCCGTTTTCAAGGATGTGCTGATTGCAGTAAGTTAGTAATGAAGGTGCGCCAACACCAGTCGTACATGCAGTAGCACATTTTCTTGCTTAACCTGCAAACACAGTCCCGTGGGCGGAAGTCCCCGCTCCACTTTTGTCCCGGTGAAAATGCAAGTTTTCACTTTACCGCCTCCTGTACGCATGAATTCTGCGCAAACCAGTACATATTTTAACACTTCACAAGAAAATAATCGTGTTTACCGATGTCAGTAACGCTGCCTCGATATCATGCACACATATCGAGAAATATCGCAAAGGTCTTAGGGGGGGGGGGGGGGGGGCGGTGTTCACTGGTCTTACCCTATGTTATCTACGTGTGGTATGGATGGACCTTTGCCAAGGAGTGGGATACGAGTAGCGGTAGTTGCTTGTTACGAGTGGTTTCCAATTCGTCACCTATTACCGATGACTGTTATTCGCCTGGATTCAATAGTTTGTTTTGAGAAGCTAAATCCCCGAACCCTTGAAAGTGTACTTCTTTGCAGTGTGTCCTTTTCATTTGTCTTGCTTTAATACGTTTTTTCCTTGCTTATATCAGGCTTGGCAGTAAATCGAAGCGCCTTCTTTATTCACATTTTATCCATTTCCTTGAAAATCGTTACCTACTGTTTGTTACAAGTATGTAACACGTGGTGCCTTGCTTTACTATGGCGTACATGTGTGTTAGCCGGCCTGCCCTCGGCCGTGCGTCTGACCAGTTGTCTGATGTTCCCCTGCAGGTAAGTACGTGGGCAGCAGGCCGATCAAGCTGCGTAAGAGCCAGTGGCGGGACCGTCAGATAGACGTGGTCAGGAAGAAGGAGAAGGAGCGAGCCGCGTTCGGCATGTTGTGACGTGGAGCTCTGTGTGGTGCGCTAGGTCAGCAGACTGCGGCCGGACCGCTCCGTGTGTCGTGTGGTGGACGGTGGTGCCGCCACCCTCGACCTGTCGTGACCTGTGTGGTGCTCGAGGTCAGCAGACTGCGGCCGGACCGCTCCGTTTGTCGTGTGGTGGACGGTGGTACCACTCCGGCCCGGACCGAGCCCCGTTGCCAGTCAGACTTCTGGACGGCGGCGACAGAGACATCGGTGGCGGTTGAAGCCGCGGGGACGGCTAAGCGGCTGTACAAATGTTAGCAGAACGGTCACCGGTATGGGCGCCACTTAGCCTGCTCAGTTGCGGTGCTCCTAGGCCCAAATCCACCAACGGATCACCGGTCCCCGACTGACTCCAGGCGCGCAGCTGCGGTGTGAACGTATCACCGGTCCCCGACTGACTCCAGGCGCGCAGCTGAGGTGTGAACGGATCACCGGTCCCCGACTGACTCCAGGCGCGCAGCTGCGGTGTGAACGGCGCCGGCAGTGACCACCAGCAAGTGGAGTGCTGCTTGGATGCTGTTCGGATGCTGTTCGGATGCTGCTTGGATGTTGTTCGGATGCTGTTCGGATACTGTTCGGATGATGTTCGGATGATGTTCGGATGCTGTTCGGATACTGTTCGGATGCTGTTCGAATGTTGTTCGGATGCTGTTCGGATGCTGTTCGGATGATGTTCGGATGATGTTCGGATGATGTTCGGATGCTGTTCGGAGCCCACCAGCCGTCCCATCGCCGGGGACAGTGTGTCCGGCGGCTGGCTGTGAGGTCCGCGGTACTCGGGGCTGGCTGTGAGGTCCGCGGTACTCTGGGCTGGCTGTGAGGTCCGCGGTACTCGGGGCTGGCTGTGAGGTCCGCGGTACTCGAGGCTGGCTGTGAGGTCCGCGGTACTCGGGGCTGGCTGTGAGGTCCGCGGTACTCGGGGCTGGCTGTGAGGTCCGCGGTACTCTTGGCTGGCTGTGAGGTCCGCGGTACTCGGGGCTGGCTGTGAGGTCCGCGGTACTCGAAGCTGGCTGTGAGGTCCGCGGTACTCGAGGCTGGCTGTGAGGTCCGCGGTACTGGGGGCTGGCTGTGAGACCCGCGGTACTCGGGGCTGGCTGTGAGGTCCGCGGTACTCGAGGCTGGCTTTGAGGTCCGCGGTACTCGAGGCTGGCTGTGAGGTCCGCGGTACTGGGGGCTGGCTGTGAGACCCGCGGTACTCGGGGCTGGCTGTGAGGTCCGCGGTACTCGGGGCTGGCTGTGAGACCCGCGGTACTCGAGGCTGGCTGTGAGGTCCGCGGTACTCGAGGCTGGCTGTGAGGTCCGCGGTACTTGGGGCTGGCTGTGAGGTCCGCGGTACTCGGGGCTGGCTGTGAGGTCCGCGGTACTCGGGGCTGGCTGTGAGGTCCGTGGTACTCGGGGCTGGCTGTGAGGTCCGCGGTACTGGGGGCTGGCTGTGAGGTCCGCGGTACTCGGGCTGGCTGTGAGGTCCGCGGTACTCGGGGCTGGCTGTGAGGTCCGCGGTACTCGAGGCTGGCTGTGAGGTCCGCGGTACTCGAGGCTGGCTGTGAGGTCCGCGGTACTCGGGGCTGGCTGTGAGGTCCGCGGTACTCGGGGCTGGCTGTGAGGTCCGCGGTATCGGGGCTGGCTGTGAGGTCCGCGGTACTCGGGGCTGGCTGTGAGGTCCGCGGTTCTCGGGGCTGGCTGTGAGGTCCGTGGTACTCGAGGCTGGCTGTGAGGTTGTCCGCGGTACTCGAGGCTGGCTGTGAGGTCCGCGGTACTCGGGTCTGGCTCAGAGACCCGCCGGGGACAGTGAGAGGCGCCGCAGTGAGAGGCGCCGCAGTACTGGTGCCGGCTGAGAGCGACTGTGGATGAGTGCAGCTGATCAGATACACTGGCGCTCTCAAATGGTGACCGGCGGCGGCCGTGAAAGGCACGAGGGGTAGTGTTGGTCAGATGATTCACTGACAGTCTCCAGTGCTAGCAAGCGCCGACCAAGACAACGCTGTAATGTCTGAACTGTATGCGATGTTATCATTGTGTTGCACGGGGTCACATGGTGTATCCGCGCCCGTTCATCGGATTTAGGACTTCAACTCCATATAAGCAAAATACGATCAGTCGATCTATGGACACTCAAACTCGTGATGCAAGAGGGCAGTTTCGATGAAGATCTGCCAGAAACCTTTTGTGATGGATGCTGATATAACCATTTTTCGAATTCGTAGCATCGTCTCAGTCATTTTCCCGGTGTATTGATTTTGTTGTGTCATCTGCCAAGATCGTTCGGATTTTGCGCATTGATGTTGGCGATGCTTCTCTGCTCATAATGGCGCGTGTGTCATCCACAGTCACCTTCACACCAATTGTGTGTCAGACGTTTGAATTTGGTGTTGGAAAACAGGAATACAGATATGGTCAGCACGCGATTGGTTTGGTGTGCAGCAGCGTCATCGATCCAGCACACGTGGCCTGTCGGTAACGCCGCCGGTACCCGGACGTCTGGGGCTAAGGCCGCCGCGTCGATTGATTCCTGGTTTATTCCTGGAATACGAGTAGGCGGCCGTTAAATCGGGGAGTGTGTACTGTACAGCGTCATTGGAAACTACATTGTATGGTCTTCGTATTTTGTCAAATATTAGGTAGATATCGTTTGGCCGCTGATATTAAAGGGAATAGGTCACCTTCAAAGTTGTCTTGAAATTCAACCATACGGTGCATCTTGAGCTCAACACTACGAATATGTCTTTGGTTTGGACAACTGATGGATATATGTGGAGAAAGAAGTAAGTTTCTCTTTCTATTTCACGAGAAATCGTACGATAGCAGCTGGCGTTCTGGCTTCGCCCCGCTCCGCCGGCCGCCAAGTACAGTCTCTTGACAAGGGGCCGCCCGGGCGGCTGAGCGGATATTAAAGGGTTTGTCCCACCTTCCCAAAAGTTTTCAAATGTACGCCGCTTGTGGTGCACAATATGAAATAATTGCTGCCGAGCACGATTATGACATTTGTTTCTCGCAAACAGTGCTCAATTTAATAAAAAGTGAAGTTTTAATATTTTGGTTGATGACGTCAGATTGAGCTCTAGAGAGCTACACATAAATCCTTTACGCTGCCAAAGTATGGGCATAATTATTTCGAGACACTTCTGGCGCTTTGAATACAAAACAAACCATCTACCAAACCATTGAAACGTAGAAAAATATCTCCAAGGTTCACCTTTAAACAAGTCGACTATCACTACCAGTTGGGTAAAGAGAGACGACGCTGTCTGTTTAGAGGCCCAATTCAAATACACATGGGCCTTATTTTTTACAGTTGTCAAAATCAAACTCTAATATCTTTTTGATTAGATCATTGTGGTTGTTTTAACTGCTACCATACTTAATTGCAATGCCAAACCATCAAAATGGCTATCTCAACTCAAATCTAATGTTAAGGTGGTATAGTCCCTTTAACGAGGCGTCGTGATCAGAGACTACGTGGCAGAGAGTGTACCTGCCTCCGGCGGCGAGCGTTCCTTGACCGAAATACTGGATACGTGCCTAATTAACATGAGTAATACACGAAATTAACATGATGCCGCTAATGCATGATTTTATATATATATATATATATATATATATATATATATATATATATATATATATATATATATATATATATATATATATATATATATATATATATATATATATATATATATTATATATATATAT
>JAXIVJ010011990.1:20000-41743 GCA_036785665.1 Chirona hameri | reverse complement strand
CGTAGTATCGATCCTAGTAACTTGTGCAGTTTCCGAGTGTTTTTTGTTCAGGAGCATATGCACAGGTGTTGCCAGGTGACAGTTTTGGTTTTCACTGAGATTGTGACCTCTGATGACATCAGACGACTTTTTTTTGGCTTCTGGCAGTTTCTAGGACATTTTGTGACGCTGATTTCAAATATGGGATCCATTTACATAATTGCATGTTCCACTGGGGGCATGCGCTTCCACAGGTCCACCGAGGTCACTGACCTCAGATGACCTGCCATGACCTTTTTGAAATTTGGTAGTTTCTAGGACATTTTGTGACGCTGATTTCAAATTTGGCACCCATTAAGTATACTTATATGCTCATTCACGATTCTAGTTCGATTAAATTCAATTTCTTTGCATTTACAGGTTGGATGATTTTTGGGTCATTGACATGACCTCAGAGGTCACCTAATGAGTCAGGACCTTAAATCGGGTGTCAATGGCTTTCTCTCGCCAGAACCAACACGCTCATTTTTTAATCGAAGCTCTAGCTCAATTAGGGGCGAAACGCCAAGGGCCCTATCGACATTCCACGACATTCCATTCCTGAGTCCCATCGACATTCCACGATCCTGTCTACTGGCTTGCAGCGATATGCCATGGGCGTCATTCAGACAGCATTGCAACCTTGACAACCAAATCAATATCGGATTGGACGGGTGGGGCGGACGTGGGGTTACTTCAGACAGACACAGGTTGGGAGGGGTCAGCCGTCCAGCCGCTGACCTCCGAGCCGGGGTCATACGCGAGGCATCGTTGGATGTACTCGCACTCGCGCTCGCAGCGAGAATCTGAAGTCCAACCAAACCAACCTACAGAAGACAGCCAGAAGACGTCGAGCCAAGGTAACCAGCCCATTAAAATCGGTCCCTACCTGTACTGAACACTGCCTGTCGGCTCCGCTGACTAGATGGCCCCGGTGCACAGACAGCAGCCCGCGCTGCTGCTGCTGCTGCTTCAGTTCTGGCTACTGCTGCCACATGGCCTCCTCGCCGACATCTCCAAATTCGTCATCACCCATGACCAGACGTCCGTCTCCGCGACCCCGCTGGCCTCCGTACCCGTCAGCAGCATGCTGCAGTGCGCCTTCTGGTGTCGTACCAAGACCTCCTGCTGGTCCTTCAACTACCGCTCCAGCGGGCTCTGCCAGCTGTTCTCCGAGGACCAGGTATGCCAGGAGAGCGGAGCCATCCAGCCGCTGACCTCCGAGCCGGGAGGCCGGTTCGTGATGCCCCGCAGCGGCTGTGCGCGCACCTGTCTCCAGCTGCTGCAGCAGAGCCTGGCAGCCGTCAGCGGGGTCTACCAGCTGGCCGGCTGGACAGTGCCCGTGTTCTGCGACCAAGCGCTCGACGACGGCGGCTGGACGCTGATGGTCTCCTCCGTCTCCAATACCTGGACTCCGGATGACACTGTCACGCTCGTAACCGGCCGCAACCAGGAGACACCGAGCATCGAGACCGACTACTCCATCCTGGCAGAGGGCGACCACGTGCTGAGCTTCGGCACTGGAGAGCGGTTCGTCTACAGGTCAGTGCATTGGCAAAGGCCAGTTTATCTACAGATCATCGTACATGTAAGTTAGTCTATCTACAGGTCAATGCACCGGTAACGCTGAGTCCATCTGTAAGCCTAGGTTAGTATACCCATGGATTACCTAATACCAGGTATTAGGTAATCCATGGTTTACCTATATGTCAGTAAATTGGGGAGAGGTTTGTTGCACATACCAGCGAAACCGGTAGGCAGGCAGGTGTTGTTAACACAACAAAGAGAATACAATATGTATTATTATTGCGCACTATGTTTTCTTTGAAATCCGCTGACATTGCTGTTTATAGTCATCATTTATGGAAGTGTGTTTATGCAGATACGATTGATGATATAATGGGATTTTCTCACGAAATATGCAACCTAAAAAGGGAAACGTACATTTCAGAGAATCTTATCTCAAATGAATAATATTTGAATATATATTTATATTGAATAATATTTAATATTTGAATAATATTTGCAATATCATTATTAAAATTAAAAACAAATCAATGGCAAAAGACTTCATCAATTAGCATTTGAGAAGAAAAAAACTCGATCATCGAAATGTTCTGTGCGGCACTGTGTGTGTGTGTGTGTCTGGATGCATTTAATTGTGGCGCGATTAGGCGTAGTAAATATATATATATATACGTATTCAAGTCCGTGTTTTAGTACATGGTTCCACCTTGCTGAGGTAAAATAGAGGAATAAAGTGTAGGTGCTTATTCTAGTTTTACCGACGTAAACACAATTTCGTATATTTGTAACGTCTCGTAAAATATATGCTTTTGTGGTGTAACTGAGGTAAAAATGGACCGCGGTCCCAGCAGCTTGCTGTCACCGAGTGAATATGTTCGTCACAGGCTGGAGGGGCTGGTGGAGACGGGTCGGCAGCAGTGGGGCGGCATCTGGTCGGCGCCCCGCAACGGCTCCATCGTTCGGCATGCGCCGGACGTGACCACCACGATGGTGAAGCGGTTCAGCGTCTGGACGGACAAAACAACTGCGATGAGAACCGGCTGCCCTGGATCAACACCGGACACTTCCCATATGGGCATTTGTATTACGTCCTGACCACCACCGCTGATGTGAGCTTCTGGGGCACGCTAATCACGAGATCAGGAACTATCTTTCAACATAGTCCTTGGATTTACAACGTTGTTCCCCAATCAGGTAATCTTCTCTACTGGATCCGGGAAAACGAGTGAGCCCAAGCGATCAAGAAAACAGGAAAATATCTGGTCATATAAGTAGTCAGGCTAAAAGTCACATTAGCTTATAGCAGCTATTATATTCCTGTGATAGGCAGAAATGGAAAGTACCTAATGCCAGAATCGGCAACGTATAATTTCAGCAACTTTAGGTCATTTAACACCCGATGGAGTGGAACATGCACACAAATAACATAACTAAAGTTTTTTCAGTTTAGCGTGCATACATACATTAGCCATTTTCACGAAGGATTAATACGCTGAAACGTTTCTTAAATATTCTGAAGTTTTTAAAAATTACACAACATTTACATGCGATTTTTTGCTGGAAATGTCCCTCATATTTGTGTAATATGTTGGTAAGAAAAAAAATATATTGACAAAATTGCGGTTTGGTGGTAATAAGCAAGATAAGTATTAGCCGTTTTCACGAAGGCTTATTGGCTGAAAAGTGTCTGAAAGATTCTGAAAGTTTTGAAAAACTACACAACTTTTATATGCGATTTTTGGCTAGGAATGTCCCTCATAATTTTGCAATATGCTGGTAAGAATAAAATATGTTGACACAATTCCAGTTTGGTGGTAATAAGACACCTAAGTAATGATAGAATCTTCCTGAAACTTCCTGAGAGTTTCAGGAAGATTATATCAATGCTTATTTTGTAAGAATATTTAGATATTACCACCAAACCGCAATTTTGTCAACATATTTTATTCTTACCAACATATTACAAAATTATGAGGGGCATTCCTAGCCAAAAATTGCATGTAAAAGTTGTGTAGTTTTTCAAAACTTTCAGAATCTTTCAGAAACTTTTCAGCGCAATAATCTTCGTGAAAACGGCTATTGATAAAATCTTCCTGAAAAGTTTCAGGAAGATTCTATCAATACCTATCCAAAAATCGCATGTAAAAGTTGTGTAGTTTTTCAAAACCTTCAGAATCTTTTCAGAAACTTTTCAGCGCAATAATCCTTCGTGAAAACGGCAATTGATAAAATCTTCCTGAAAAGTTTCAGGAAGATTCTATCAGTACTTATAACCACCAAACCGCAATTTTTTCAATTTGTTTTATGTATATTACCTTTCGAGGCGCCGCCCCCTCTCCCCTATATTAATCAGTATCTATATCTATTGTTGCCGTTTTCTACAATACCGCACACATCATGTATGCACACATGTTGCGTTTCACTGTTGTGGTGTTGCTGTTTGTTTTAGTTTGAACTTCTTACCAATAAGCTACCGATTTCCTCCAAGCTGTCGCAGGAACTCTATTGGAAGCGACTTTGTTGTTTAGGATTATCACGTTAAATCGGCACATATTTGCGGAATCCACGTCACGCACCGTCGTTTTATGCCACTTTAACTCTATCAGTGACAATTTTGTATCGACTACCCAATGCACTTGATAATAATACTACAGCTAAAGTTCACCTTACTTTAAAAGAAAAGACACTTCAATGATGACCTGACCTCTTCCTCGTAAATAGGAAAAACACTAAGAGAAATGATATTGAAGTGAATTTTCGGGCGCAGCCCATTTTCAAACAAGATAAGAACGATAACACTTGTGGAGAAACGAACAATCTGCCGCTGCCCAAAAATTCACATAAATATAATTTATCTGAAAGTGTTTTTTACAAGGAAAAGGAAAATCGAAGTATTTTGTATTTAAAACTAATGTTCCTCGCCCGAGCGCTGAGTAATATTCACCTTGCCTTATTATATTCGCGTTGTGTGCCGCGGACAGTTTGAATCTAGCAGTGGAATTTGGTAATATAGTCATGATGAGTACGACTGCCGCGCATTAACAGGGGAGGATCCAGGGGGGATACAGGGGCACGTCCCCCCCCCCCCCCCCCCCCCCCCGAAACATCTGAGGAGGGCCCTTTTCGGCGCGCTGCGCGCGCCGAAAAGGGCGGACGAGACCGCATGGAGCGCGGTATCATGGGCTCTCTAAGAGTCTGGAGACCAAGCAAAGTGTTTTTTTTAGAGAGTTTAGAGCACTTCAGAGGCCCTTAAGGGCCAACAGGGCCCTCTCTGAAAGACCAGAGGGCTCCATGAACGTTCAAAGGGCCCCTGTGCAGGTCAGAGGGCCCTGGATATACCAAAGGGGCCCCTGGGCGAGTCAGAAGAGCCCTGAACATGTCGAATGGCCCATATCCAGCACAGAGGCCCCGGGGCAGGTCGGAGGGGCCTCTGACCAGACCTAAAGGGCCCTTGGGTGGGTTAGAAGGGCCCCTGAACATGCCAAATGGGCCCCTATCCAGCACGGAGCGGCCCCTGGGTAGGTCGGAGGAGCCCCTGAGCATGTCGGCAGGGTGAAAAAGCAGAAGATGGCCTGAACAAGCCTTAGAGGGACCATACGCTGGTTTGAGAGGCCCAGTCCTGAGTGCGTCCTGAGTGGGTCCTGAGTGGGTCCTACATTATTCAGAGATGGCCCTTGTCGGGCTTGAAATGGGCCTGTGCCTGTTTGAGAGGACTCTTTCCAGGCCTCAGATGGCCCTAAGCCAGTCTGAGAGGGCCCTTACTAGGCGACAGAGGGCCCTATACCGGACACCAGGCGAGCCATTTGGGCCCGCCTGAGCCAGAGGCCTGATCTGAGCCCTCTCAGACCTGGCAATGGCTCTCTCAAACGGACGGAGGGCCATTCAAGTCTGGCAACGGCCCTCTCATACTTAGAAAGATCCCTCTCAGGCCCACCGATAGTACTCTCAAAGAGACTGAGGGACCTCTTTTACCGACTTTAGGGCGCTCTCGCACCGGCACAGGACCCTTTCAGAACGACCGAGGGACCTTTCAGACCTGCCGGTGGTCCTCCAGACCAGCATATGGCGCTCTCAAGTCTTGCAAGGGCCCTACAAGACTGGCATAGGGCCAGGGGCGTCGCCGACGGGGGGTCCACACTTCCACTCTCAGAAGGCGGGGGGGTCGACTCCCCCCCCCCCCTTGTACACACTTTTTCGGGGAAAGTTAACAATTTATCGTAAAAATTGCCTTTGCAACAGTCAAAATCCCGATATCCTCAGTTTAAAACAGGCAAATTTCGCGCCGCTTCGCGGCATGACACAAGTTTCGCAATTGCTTATACAAATTTGGAAAATGCGAAAATTAATTCCATTAAATGTCTGGTAGAGGCTCTCCTTGGTGGTAATTGCTGGCCCCAGGTCCCACTCGCTTCATAGAATATTAACTTTCAAGCAACGGGATACATGTTTACACTGTCGGATCCAAGGGGGGATAACCAGGCCATGGCCCCCAAAAAGCCTGGAAGGGGGGTGGGCAACATGTCTTTTGCCCCCCCCCCCCTAAAAAAAATCCTTAACAATTTATCGTAAAAATTGACTTCGCACCAGTCAAAGTCCAGCTATACACAGTGAAAAACTGGATTTTTTTCTTCTCGGAAAACACGGCTCTCTTACCATCAGTAGCAAACCCAGGGTTCACTCCAGGAGGGAGCAATTTTTGATCAGGGGGGGCATAAGGTAACCCCGCCAAAAAAAAATCACCGGATTTGGCCCACTTTATTTTTAGAGGGGCATATTTTCAACATTTTCCCCTTAAAATGATTCATCCTTGAAGCATCTTTGGAAAAAGAGACCTTCGGGACCTATTTCCAAAGGGGCACTACGACTAAAGGGGCACGTACGGACCTTCAGGGGGCAATTGCCCTGTGGGCCCCACCCCTTGGGTACGCCTATACTTACCATCAAATCAGGGCTTAAAAAAGCTCAACTGGACGAGGAAATAGCGGCCAGCAAGCTGCCAGTCGGAATTGAAGCTCGAACAAACGTTTTGTTTTGCATATAGGAAGAACACTTCATATGGTATCAATTTGAAATCCAATCTACACTCTATTTCGGCGCAAATGGTTGTCAAAAATGACGCGTTGCTTTTGTGAAAATAACTTTTCGGGACGAGTGACAGCGGTGCGTACAAAATTCACGTGTGATTCTCACGAAGTTCCCAATGGCAATTGTGCAGTCAAAATAAAGCAAACTATAGGTAGGTACCTAGGTGAGATAAGTACTTCTAACTCAAACCTTATCGGAAGTATCTTCCCCCTCCCGGATTTTCTAAATAACCTAGAAATTATGATAGATATCAACGTGAAACTGTCAGTACCTTATCAAGTCTAAGTCTTCAATCAAGTCTAAGTCTTCTCACCAACTTTCAATTAAATTGATGTAGTATTTTGGGAGATAATGACGTTTTAATGACGCCATGCCATGCCATTTTTGGTGGAAAAACTATAAATGTTGGACAAATCGTAGAGTTTTGAAGCAAATTGCAAATAAAAAACGTAAAAAGAAAGGAAATTACATTTTCTTCCAAATGGATATCTCGGATATCCGAAATTGTGAGTTTTGTAACCAAAACAATGGTGGAAATTGTTTTTTTTTCAGAAAAAAATCCGTTTTTTTTGCGTTTGAAAAGTGAATTTCTTAAGTTCGAATACCAAAATAAGGTGACCGGCCCAAATACGCGGAGGGAGAAAAATGGGGGTACCTTTTTGCAACAAAAAGATGCTCCCCCTACGGAGAGAGGCTGGATCCGCCAGTGAATCCCACCGATTTGCCCACTCCCCCCCCCAAAAAAACGATGTCTGGATCCGCCAGTGCATGTTTAGCTAGTCTGCTGACTCAGCAGTGCTGGAACTCAGCAGTGCTGAGTTCCGAAAAAGGCGACGCGGACGCAAAGACGCGGACATCGGGCACCCGCAGAAGCTGGAGCGGTGCCCAACTTGCTGGACCCGGAAGAGCCAATAGTGGGGACCAGGCCAGGACCAGCTCCCAAAGCCATCTCCCCTCAGGCTCCTCCAGATCCACAGGGACAATTTATGCGCGGAAAAGTCGTTCTGCCTCTTGCTGCTTTCAAACCATTTGCACTGTTACCAGTTGTTTGTTACAGTTCGGTACATATACATTATACATTGTTATTATTATAAAATGCACTATTGAGCGCTGGCTGCCACCGGTCATCGTGATTTACTATCCCAGGCTAGTTAATGTATATGAAAAACTACCTGCATTTCAATATTTTTCATCACACCGAGATGTGCAACCAGGAAAAGGGGTTACCTGAGGCGTGGCTCCACTGGTCTCCGAGGGGCTGGTCCAAATATTACAATTTCGTTTTCCAAGACTTAAAATTCACATTTTCACACCGCTTCGCGGCGTCACATCGGTGGCCATCATCATAACGAAGCCATCGTCATCGTCTTCGGTTCGTCGTAACGCTGAATTGAATAAATAACATTTTTAGCTTCTTATGATCTACAAGGCCCATCGCCTATATTTCTGGATTGTATCAGGGAAAGCCGTAAAAAAATCGCCGCTTGGCGGCGCTAAATAACAAGTACCTACTGTAACATGAAAATCCACATTACAAATCCTGCAAAGGCTTAAATACACGCAGATTAAATGTGGTTACATTTTTTTCAGTCATTTCAGCCGAGCCACCACTCAAAAATTATTGTCGACGCTCCTGCATAGGGCCCTCTCAGGCCTAGCAAGGGCCTTCTCAGACTGGTATGGGACTCTTTCAGGCCTGACGAGGGTCCTCTTTGGCTTGTCAAGAGCTTTCTCATACCTGAAAATACACTCTCAGACTGACTGGAGGCCCTTTCAGACCTGCAAAAACGCTCGGGGCCCTTTTTCAGCTCGAGGGCCCCTTGACGTCTGATGTGCCCCCCCCCCCCCCCCCGAAATGTTTGCCTGGATCCGCCCCTGCGCATGAATGTGTCACCATTGTGTGCTGCCGTGCTGGCGGCATTGTGTGCTGCCGCATTCGATCTCAATAAACGCGATGACTGAACGGCTCAGTTCTTTCAAAAAGAAAACGTGGACAAGGAATCTTCAATATTCTTTAGTTCATTTGATTTATTTTGAGCTTGCTTCGAAATGCGTCTGTCAGTGCGAAATAAAAGCAAGAAGAGATAACTTGAAAGTAACTGAAGTAAAATGCAACCAATGCACATTATCCATGTGAGTTAAGGTTGGTTTTGGGAGTGTCAACAGGTATGTAGTTTATCTCCAAGGTAAGCAAGAGATCAACTTTTGATTTGTTGGATTCACTTCCTAGTGACAACCAGAGGCCTGTTCGGCATCTAATAATATTATTGTCTTAAGTGACGTCACACCTTCGGTGACGTCATGACACTTTTGAAGACGTCATAGATAGGCCGAATATTCTTGGACTATTGCATTTGCAATGCAGAAGTGGGCTATACAAAATTGCAGCAGCCTTTCTATAAGTTTCTGTTTTCTGTTTTCTGTAGTGTAGCTACCTTGCAATCCCGTTGTGACGCCTGAAATACGTGCATTTGAATTGTGTATGAGAATTGATTTGTATATTGTGATCGGGATGAAAGGTAAGCGAAGAGGGATTCCTCAATTCTTTGAAGTTCGATTTAATCAACAATGTTTTCATGGAAGACCAAGCAAGTAACGATGAGGACGTTGCCATGAATCACGTCAACGAAGACCGTGATCATCAGCCGATGAGGTGAGTTGCTTCATCTTCATCTTCTCAATATCCACCAGTTTCCGCGATACGTGCCCGCTTATTTTGTCGCCGGCGCCAATATCGTCGAAATTGTATTCCAAAATCGGGGACATCCAGACATTTTTAGCTTAGACATTCTGAGGAGCATGACGGGAGATGACGTTATAGTTTCTGACGTCATTCGCCAGTTAGCCTCCGCACAGGCTCAGTGCGCCTTACTACGCATGCGCAGTCGAATATTCTTAGATGCCGAACAGGCCTTAGGTAACGCTCTTGGGTTTCTTTGCCCCCATCCGAAAATACCTTCCACCGCTACTGCGTCACACGGAAATACTACCTAGTTAATAAAGGGAATATAACACCTTTAACATTAGTTTTTAACTGAGATAGCCAGATTGTCGGGCGTACTGAGAAATCACCAAATCTGAAATTTTGCCTTCCAAAACGACCTAGTTTCTGAGCTTCAACGAAAAAAAAACGTTGGGTATATTTGGTTTTATATAGATCTAACTAAGGTGGTGAAAACTCCATTTACGACGTTTTCGCATGTTGTATAATAAAATAAAATATTATCACGTAGCCTATACCATGTGTTAATTTACGACAAAATTATCAGTGTATACCTTTGCATAATCAGTGCAGTGAAACGGGAGTCCCTGAAACCCATGCACGCAAGCAAAACGATAAACTAGTCAGGCTTGGCATTCTGAAAAGCACTTACATGTATGTCTCTGGGAGTGTGATTTGAAGGCACTGTTCAACTCATGACTTGCAGAAACCTTCTATTTTATGAGTGAAAGCCAAAGTTACCATAACTAGGCTTATGAAGAAGCCTGATGGCAGTCCAGTAGCGCGTAAGTGCTCATATGTTGGATTGGAAAGTACTGACCACTATAGCGTTTTCCAATCCGAAGTTGTCCGTTGAAGGATGCACTAGCCAATACGTAATTGATTGTGCTTGCACATTAGGAATTCAATGCGTGCAATACTATGCCCAGTGGACAGTCATTCGGTGACGCCGAGTTTTATGATGCGTCATGGTCGAATATAAACGAGATTTGATCCAGACACGTTCATTACTAGAAAGCCTCGACAGTCGTTCCAGAGAACAGAGCACAACATAGCGTAACAATGCCACATTATCTAGAGTAAGTAGTTACTCAACGATCGTACATTCTTCTTCGAAGCTGGTTGTAATGGGGCAGTGGCTCAGTCCGTTTTGCAAAGTCTAATGTTCAGCTTCTGTTCAGTTTCCTCATACATTCGCCGGAATTGACAGAACGTTCTGCGCGGCGCGGCGGGACCATGGTCGTAACCCGTAATTCTATTGGATATACCTACTTTGGCACAGACAGTTGTATGGCGAGAGCGACAATTGCCCGCCCACTCGATGACCTTATTGGTGGAGCGTTTCTAAACACAATTAATCACATAAGCACAATCAACTGTATTGTATAGCCGGGTTCAGCTGGTGCATCGTGGCCTTCAACGCAGGGAGGCGTCGTTAGCTGTTGAGATAGCCGCAAAGGAACGATCCAACGCCTACTAGTAGGCACGGAACGGTGCAGTGGTTTTCTGCCTTCCCGGCTAACTGGTTGGACCTGAGTGACGCCAGGTAAGATTATCGAATCCCAGTACGAAAATATAATATAGTGGACATTGTTGGCTCTGAGAAAACGTACTTGTTCAGTCGAGAGCATGATATAGCTGGTAAGGGTCGCTCCGACTCCGCAAGACTCTCGCGCTGGGATGGCGGCCGCGGCGGACGGTGACGGCCAGAGGGGGGGGGGGGGGGGTGCATCAGGAGGTGGGGCGGCTGACCGGATGGTTTCTCGACCTCACCACCATCCACGGCCTGGCCCACCTGCAGAGCGGCCAGACCTGCGGCTGGCGTCTGCTCTGGACCCTGCTGGTACTCTTCTCAGCCGGCATGCTGACCGTCTGCGTGGTCAACATCACGCGTCAGTCGCTGGTGCAGCGTCGCAGCACCTCCACCGTGCGGCAGGAGATGCCGGCCAGCCTGCCGATGCCGGCTGTCACCGTGTGCGGCGGACAGTTCTTCAGCCAGCCGCGTGCCGAGCGGCTCAACGTCTCTGCCGAGCTGGCCGGCTACGTCTCCACCACCGCCAGCGGCCTGCTGGGTAACCCCGAGCCGAGCGCCGCCGTCCAGCTCCGGCTGCGGACGCTGGAGACGGAGCTGCAGCAACTGCTGAGCCGCTCCGGCCTGACGCTGCAGCAGCTGTTCGACCAGCTGTCGCCCAGCTGCGACGAGACGGTGGACGGCTGCTCGCTCGGCCGCTGGACGTCGCTCAACAGCTCTCCGAGTGCTGCCGCCGGCTGCTGCGCGCTGTCTACACACCCCATGGCCGCTGCCGGACCACCCATGGCACGGACGTCGACCAGCGCATGAACAGCACCAAGTTCGGCCTGCGCCTGGAGTTGCGGCCGCCGACCGAGCCGGCCGACATGAGCTTCGCTGGTCTGCCTATAGAGGCTCCCGGCGGTGGATTGAAGGTGGCCGCCACAAACCACTGCACGCCGCCCGCCTTCCCCGTCATGAACCACGCCGTGGCCGCCGCCGCCGGCCAGGCGCTCCAGCTCGAGGTCTGGAAGGAGGAGCACGACATCACGGCCGAGCGGACGCCGCTGATGGGCGGCGCCGCCGACTGCCAAGTGGTGCCGATGGCAGCCGGGCCGGTACCGGCCGCCATCGCCGGCGCCGGCAGCTGCATGGTGCACGCGCTTCGGCGGCTCTTCGCCGACCACTGTCGCTGCCGCCACCTCGGCATGGACGTGCTGGAGCGGGGCGCCGGCTGGGAGGCGACGCCGCTCTGCTCTCCGCTGCAGACGCTCACCTGCGCCGCCGACCGGGTGCAGCAGCTGTTCGCCAACGCGTCCCAGGGCCTGCTGCCTTGCCGGCCGGCCTGCGTCACCGACTCCATCCGCGTCACGGCCACCCACGAGCAGCGGCCGGCAGATGACGCCAACACCACCGCTGTCAGTCTTCACACGCGTCACTGCCGCCTACAAGCAGCGGCCGGCTGATGACGCCAACACCACCGCTGTCACCATGTTCTACTCCGAGGTGGTCTTCACACGCGTCACTGCCACCTACGAGCAGCGGCCGGCTGATGACGCCAACACCACCGCTGTCACCGTGTTCTACTCCGAGGTGGTCTTCACACGCGTCACTGCCACCTACGAGCAGCGGCCGGCTGATGACACCAACACCACCGCTGTCACCATGTTCTACTCCGAGGTGGTCTTCACACGCGTCACTGCCACCTACGAGCAGCGGCCGGCTGATGACACCAACACCACCGCTGTCACCATGTTCTACTCCGAGGTGGTCTTCACACGCGTCACTGCCACCTACGAGCAGCGGCCGGCTGATGACACCAACACCACCGCTGTCACCATGTTCTACTCCGAGGTGGTCTTCACACGCGTCACTGCCACCTACGAGCAGCGGCCGGCTGATGACACCAACACCACCGCTGTCACCATGTTCTACTCCGAGGTGGTCTTCACACGCGTCACTGCCACCTACGAGCAGCGGCCGGCTGATGACACCAACACCACCGCTGTCACCATGTTCTACTCCGAGGTGGTCTTCACACGCGTCACTGCCGCCTTCGAGCAGCGGCCGGCTGATGACACCAACGCCACCGCTGTCACCCCTGTTCTACTCCGAGGTGGTCTTCACACGCGTCGCTGCCGTCGTGCCCGGCTTCTTGGATTGGTTCCAGGGCTTGGGCAGCGTGGCCGGCCTGTAGTGAAAACCACGCTTCGCGTGATCTTCCGCTCTTAACGAGCCCATGGTACCGCGCTTCGCGCGGTCTCGTCGGCCCTTTTCATCGCGCTGTGCGTGCCGAAAAGGGCCCCCTGGCCTCCGGGGGGCGCCTCCACCATGTTCCCCCTTTGGCTACGTGCCTGATATCAATTAAATTTTGACAATGTTTGTTTTTGCTTGACGTTGTCTTGCGTGAAGTTGATGATGACCTATAAATATTATTGGTCATAACTTTTGTCAATCAATGTTCATTGAATTACCAATTGAAAATAATGCCGGCACTCGTCTTGAAAAGTCGCATCTTTTGATGGGTGATTCGTACCGGTAGCTGCAATGTTCGCTGCAGTAGAACTGCAGACTGGTTATTTATTGACCTTTTTTTTGGAAAGATTCAATCACGATTCATTTGGGAATATGAATGATTCAGTCACCGTTTGATTCATTGATAACCATTTTGAGAAATGATTCTTTCCGATTCAAAGAATCATTTTTTTATCAAATCACGTTTGACTCACCATTGAAATACCATTGCAGTCTTTTTTATTCAATCAGCCTTGTTTATATGCGGGTTTTGATTCAATTATGATTCATGAATATAAAAAAACGGTGATGAATCGATTCTTCTTTGATTCAAGGGATTTGATTGAACGATTCCAATCGATTAAATCAGAGTCGAATCAATAACCAGTCTGAGTAGAAGCACATCCACACATTGATTTACACACAAACACATTTATAAGTATAGCACATTTATGTATGCACATACATGCACATTTATGGGTATGTGCCTTCAGGTTTACACAACGCCACTCCACCTTCACTCATGCAACCAGGGGCGCAGCCAGGGGGGGGGGGGGCAAGGGGGGGGGGGGGGCAATGCCCCCCCCCCCCCCCCCCCCCCCCCCCCCCCCCAGGGGCGTAGGTTCCTATTTAGTTGGGAGGGGCTTCAGCCCCCCCCCCCCCCAACTTGTGGCTCAGCCCCCCCCCCCCAACTTGTCAGTCAGCCCCCCTCCCAACTTTACAGAATAAATATTAGACAAACAAAACAGTATGAAAGAAAAAGGAAGTGTAAACAAAAAAGATTTAACACATTACTTATTATATAAACTAAAGATCAACACTATTTATTGACAACCAGGTAGCCCTAACAGTAAACAACCATGTACACACTACACACACATTCAAATATGTCACTTTATGAAATACGTACATGGTAAAATGAGCAAAGCAAGACATCCCAATTTGGCCTTGGTCCTGTTTAACGAACAAGCATCGTAACCCACCTCCACATTAGCCAAAGGTGTGCAGATTTTGAGTACAATTATGGTTATGCAAATGACGCTATTAAAAATAAAACAAATATGATTTGACCATCTCACAGTACACAGATCATTATAGGCTGGAACAAAAACATGAATGATCATGAGTCAGTGTCCTAGCTTTGAGAAATTAGGGTGGAAAACAACACCCTATTTATACAATTTTTCACTTTTTCACAGTTTTACCGTGAGTTTTCCACTCCTTATCTTAAAATGTATTGGATAATTGAAGCACTGATACTGATGTATGGATGTAATGATTACGACAGCCTGTGGAGGGAAAGACGGGCAAGAATTGGTATAGGTAATAACATGCTGGTGAGCAGGTAATTGTATATTGATAAAGCTGAGTACAATTATGTTTCTTTTGGTTTAATTTTCCACTCCTTATGCTTATTTTTAGCCAGAATTGTCCACTCCTCACCCCAGCTCCAAAGCAATCCTAGGGCCCTGTCATAGGTAGGCCTAACAAGTACAGGTAAGAGTGATAGGAATAAGAACCTTCAATTTGCTCATAATGTTCCAGCATTACCAGCAATACAAATATGTTTCACAAGATAAATTAAGGCCAGGGTGCTAAAAAGCGGAGAGGCATATCAGTTTAGGTCATTTTAGAAGAAAAAAATATAGATCCAATTTCCAATACCAAGGAACCCAAAACTTGCAAAAACATTAAACAAAGCACAAATATTTGGAAACAGAGGAGATCCAAACAAATGCCAATGCGACAACAAAGGCAAGCTACATGCGCAGATTGTGGCATAGCTGCGCCATATTCGTCTCTTTTATTATTACTAAAGTGATTCCGTTTGGTTTTCACCTAATTTGTTTGCCTTGTGGGAAATATCAGAGTGATAGAACGAGTAGAACAGTAAGAAATGTAGCGCACAATGAATTAGACAAGATATTTTTTTTTTCTGGTAATTGTTTTGTCTATTATAAATTAAAGGTATTGTTTGTTATCAATAACATGTATTTACATAGATTAAATCTGTATTTATTGAATTCAACTCCAGTAAATACACGAAGTAGTAGTCGAAGTAGTGTATATTTCAGTACCTACTACCTATAGTAGCATTTGGAAGCGGTCATTATTAATACCCTACGAAGTAGTAGTCGAAGTAGTGTATATTTCAGTACCAGTAGTAGTATTTCGAAGCGGTCAGCGGTCGTTCCGACGGTTTTTAACCCCCAAACCCATTTAACCCCTTTACACCCAGAATAACGAAACATGGTAAAAAAAAACGTTGTAGCCTAGGCTTGTAGCTATCTGGTTCCGAAGTCGGATTTAAAATATATACCATAGGTTATGAGCCAGCTTCGTCTGAAAATCATCGATTTAACATGGGAACCTTAAGGTGTAGTAGGTTTTTAACGCCCAAACGCCCGAGTGCTGCCAACCGTTACTGGTGGGGGCTGGGAAATATGTTATATGTATTTTTACATCCCTGATCTCAGCTGTAATCAGGGGCGCACCCACGATTTTGCGACTGGGTGGCTAACCGAAGTGGGCCCCTTAGCTTTGGCTGATGGGCCCCCTAAAACATATTATGGACTTGAGATGCTCGCTTTCTGAGGCTAAGTTGGGTTTTATCAGGCCTGAAATGGGCCCTTTCTGAGTCCACGATGGGCCCCTTTCAGACCCGAGATGGGCCCCTCTGAGCCGCAACGGGGGGCAGTGGCGGATCCAGGGGGGGGGGGGGGCACGGGGGTCATGACCCCCCCCCCCCCCCCCCCCCCCCCCTTCCCCTTGGGCCATGGGGGCACCACCGCGCCGGGGCACCAGGGGCACCACCAACATAAAACAACAAAATATGCGCCGTTACGCGGCGCAAATCATTCAGTGTTCTTTGAACCAAGGGCACCACCGCGCCGTGGGGGCACCACCGGGCCGTGGGGGCTTTGGTTTGGTTTGGGTAGGATAAGGCCGCTTCGGTCTACTTGGACCATTGCGCAGCCATGGGATGAAGGAGAAGGGGTAAAGTGGGTCAAAATGGACGCCGACCGGGCAACCGCCCATGGACAGGCCCTTCCCTTGCAGCGCGAACCTGCGAGGAGAGCCCACGCCATGCAGACGGCCACCACTCCCGGGGGGCAGCTCGAGGATGCAGACGGCCACCACATGCCCGGTGGCCAGCGACCACCAGACCCGGGATAACGTAGGCGTGACAAAGGATAGAGGACCGGCAATAGGGAGGATCAAAAGGGATCTGATCAAAAGGGACCGCACCTTGTGGCACCACCGCACCTTGGGGGCACATCCGCGCCGGGGCACCAGGGGCACCACCGAGGAGCCGGTGTACCAGGGGCACCACCGCACCGGTGAACCAAAGGCACCACCGCGCCGGTGTGCCAGGGGCACCATCGCGACGGTAGGCGGCACTGTGGGGCGAGGGGAAACTCTGAAACACCGGGGCACTGTGCCTCCTTGAATCCAGGAGGGAAAACAATGGTCTGGTGCCGTCATGAAATCACAAGCATTGGTCGCTGGAAGAAAAAAAATCGCGAAATGATGCTAAATTAAAATTGCTAAATTATGCCAAAAAAATGTCCCTTTATACCTCCCGTCCCTTGGGCTATGAAGGGCACCAACGTGCCTGTATACCAGAGGCAACAACGTATCGGACTCGAGGGGCCCTGAGGGCCCCCAATTGGGCTACTACATATATATTATAGAACCTTTCGATTTTTTAGGGCCTAGGCCTATCTAGACAAACACAAAATAAAGCAAAAAATTCCGGGCCGCCAATCAGTGTTCTTTTCCAGTACAAAAGAGTATGATATAGACTGTATACACTGGCAGCCGCAGGGGGGATATGGGGGCCATGGCCGCACCTTTAGCCTTAAATGGGGGGGGCAACTTGTCTTTTGACATCACCTTTTGCTCCAGACATATTTCCTCGTTTTGACCCTGCGTGCTGGTTCCTATAGCAAAACTTAGTTCTCCAACCCGCTCAAAACCTCAAATTTTGGCGCCGCTTCGTGACGCAATAATAGTTTATCGCATGCATAAGATTTACTGCTCGTAAAAAACGGCTTCCACACCATATCCCCCTGTTCACGAAATTCGAATTCCCTCTTGGTCAATTCTTCATCGGCCGTCTGGGACCGCTCTTGACTGTACAAATAATATATTTTCGCACCATCCGCGGCACTTTAAATGATAGAAAGGATACGACTGATATTGAGCCAACGTTGTGAATTTAAAAAAAAAATGCTGAAATAGGGGCACCATCAAAATGTAGTGGACCAAATCCGTTGAGTTTTCAGATTTGGTTATAGGTCACCACTGCAATTGATGACCCCCCCCCCCCCCTCCCCCCCCCCCCCCCCCCCCCCCCCCCCCCCCCCACACACACCTTGAAGATTGTCTGGATCCGCCCCTGACGGGGTGATTTAGCCCCCGTACTATTTACCAATCCCCCCGCTCAACAATTCTCGCTGACGACGCTCTCATGTGGGAGTATGGCGCCCTTTTTGCAAAATTTGTAGCGAAATTCGAAACACGAAACCAAACTAGAAACCTAGATCCCCACCACCGGTTGAACCTAAGCAGAGACGTAGCCAAAGGGGGGGGCACGGGGTCATGCCTCCTTCCCTCACCCCTCACCCCTCACCCCTCACCCCTCACCCCTCACCCCTCACCCCTCACCCCTCACCCCTCACCCCTCACCCCTCACCCCTCACCCCTCACCCCTCACCCCTCACCCCTCACCCCTCACCCCTCACCCCTCACCCCTCACCCCTCACCCCTCACCCCTAACCCCTCACCCCTCACCCCTCACCCCTCACCCCTCACCCCTCACCCCTCACCCCTCACCTCTCACCCCTCACCCCTCACCCCTCATCCCTCATCCCTCACCCCCTCACCCCTCATCCCTCACCCCTCACCCCTCAACCCTCAACCCTCAACCCTCAACCCTCAACCCTCACCCATCACCCCCCCCCCCCCCCCACACACACACACACACACACACACACACACACCCTGAGCAAACAAATGTATACTAGATAAAATGCGACCTGCTAACTACCCGATCCCCCTCCCCTGGCTGAAGAGCAAAATTGTATTATACTACTGACGACCCCCCCCCCCCCCCCCCCCTTCCCCTGATACAAATTATGGATACGTGCCTGAACCTGAGTTGAGCCCCCCCCCCCCCCCCCCCCACACACTGATTTTGCGAAACTACACCCCTGCCCTCAAGGCTATCAGGAACGCTAACAGCTCGCAGTTCCCCCTGCCACCCCAACAACCCCCTCATAACTTACTATTTACTCCCTTCTTCCCATAGTCTCCTCCTCTCGTCGACTCGTCTGTCTTCAGCACAGGACCGGACCTCAGGCAGATGACCAAACCAGACGAAGGGCACGGAAGGAATACAGACCACATTACGCCAAAAGCTACGTAAATACGGTCACCAACTACACGCTCACATTGTTCAGCGTTCACATGCCTCGCAGTACTAAGGAACAATGCAACGCAACAAAGCATGCGCAGGATGCACCATGCACGCGTCCTAGTATTCGGAGAAAAGATGATGATAAAAAGAACTGAGATAATTTAAAATAAAATATAGAGCTTTAAATATGAAATGATGCCTACCTATAAACTATGTTTAATTGTTAAATCTCACTATCGACTTAGCCCGTGACGTTAATAAGGCTTTTGTTAATTCTAGCATAGAACCAAGACTAAGCGCTGGATAGGTTGTACCGACTGCAAAGATGACTCGTGCGACACACACACACACACACACACACACACACACACACACACACACACACACACACACACACACACACACACACACACACACACACACATTTTTTTGTATTCATTTTTTTTTACCCGGACCGGCCTATAGCCATATCCCGGGTTTGGGGAAAGTACTTCTGGCAATTTGCCAGGCAAAGAGTTACGTTAGTCGGTTTATGGGAACCCGAGCAAGAAAGGGAATAGGGTAGCTATTTTACGTTAAGTGAATTCTTCACAGTAAATCTAAAGTCTATCTTTACGTTAAGTATTTCGTTCAAAGTCAAAGTTAAAATAAAACACGAGACACATACATACACAATATATTTCATACACACACAGAGCAGAATACTTGTACAGTGTCAGAGTTGATGGAGCCGTGGGGTGCCGTCATTGCAACAGCGGGAGACTGTTGCCAGTCTCCCTAGCTCCGGCGCCTCGGCGAGACCTGGTTGTGGGGTGTGTTTAGCTGGGCGAAAAGTCCTGAATAATAAAAAACCCAGCGTCTATAGCAAAGGGGAAAAACCTGCGCGGTGGGCCAAAAATGCGCAAGGCAAAAAAAAACTGTTATATTTGTTTAGCTAAACGTGTTTGGTAGAGATAATCTAAGAGGGGACCTATCAATACAAGATAACTATCACCTAACAGTGTAAAAAGATTGACAGGGTGGATACCGCACCGCAGCGCAGTGGACACTGCACCGCAGCGCAGCAGCCACCGCACCACGGCGCAGCATCGGCGTGTGATCTGGTTTGGCAGGGAATCATGCCGCCGCCAACGCAAAATCGAACATCAGCCATCGGCGTCCCATCGCAGAAATCCCCCGCCAAATCAGCACGTCACGAACAGCCAAAGCACTAAACCATTCGCCGCGCGGCCGAGATCCAGCAGGGGGCCCCCGCAACAACACACCGGCAGCTGACACGCAACCCCACGTCGGCAGCAACATGATTTAATATACTGCACCGCAGCGCAGCGGACACCACACCGCAGCGCAGTGGAGTGAGCACCGCACCGCAGCGCAGCGGCCACCACACCGCAGCGCAGCATCGGCATATGTTATCAGGGGCGGGTGTTTAACTACTCGGATTTGGCAAGAGCGGAGTAGAGGGGAGAGGAGGGTTGGGAGGAGCATTACGTTAAGAAATGAACAACGAATTCCAATGGAACCTTTCGTTGCGCGACTGATTTGGCAGGGAATCATGCCGCCGCCAACGCAAGACCGCACATCTACCATCGGCGTCCCATCGCAGAAATCCCCCGCCAAATCAGCCACGTCACGAACAGCACCGGCCATTCGCCGCGCGGCCGAGATCCAGCAGGGGGCCCCCGCAACAAGACACCGGCAGCCAACCCGCAACTCCCGCGTCAGCAGTAACTTGATTTAACAGTTAGTCAGGAAGTTATTTCTGACTGGTTTGGCAGGGAATCATGCCGCCGCCAACGCAAAACCGCACATCAACCATCGGCGCCCCATCGCAGAAATCCCCCGCCAAATCAGCTACGCAACGAACAGCCAAGCCATAACCATTCGCCGCGCTACCAATCCAGCAGGGGGCCCCCGCAACAAGACACAGGCAGCCAACACGCTACCCCACGTCGGCAGCAACCTGATTTAGCGACCAATTTGACAGGGAATCATGCCGCCGCCAACGCAAAACCGCTCATCTACCATCGGCGTCCCATCTCAGAAATCCCCCGCCAAATCAGCCACGTCACGAACAGCACCGGCCATTCGCCGCGCGCCCGAGATCCAGCAGGGGCCCCCCGTAACAAGACACCGGCAGCCAACACGCAACCCCACGTCGGCAGCAGCGTGATTTTAACATAATTTAACATGCTGCACCGCAGCGCAGCGGACACTGCACCGCAGCGCAGCAGCCACCGCACCGCGGCGCAGCATCGGCGTGTGATCTGGTTTGGCAGGGAATCATGCCGCCGCCAACGCAAAATCGCACATCAGCCATCGGCGTCCCATCGCAGAAATCCCCCGCCAAATCAGCCACGTCACGAACAGCACCGGCCATTCGCCGCGCGGCCGAGATCCAGCAGGGGGCCCCCGCAACAAGACACCGGCAGCCAACCCGCAACTCCCGCGCCAGCAGTAACTTGATTTAACAGTTAGTCAGGAAGTTATTTCTGACTGGTTTGGCAGGGAATCATGCCGCCGCCAACGCAAAACCGCACATCAACCATCGGCGCCCCATCGCAGAAATCCCCCGCCAAATCAGCTACGCAACGAACAGCCAAGCCATAACCATTCGCCGCGCTACCAATCCAGCAGGGGGCCCCCGCAACAAGACACTGGCAGCCAACACGCTACCCCACGTCGGCAGCAACCTGATTTAGCAACCAATTTGACAGGGAATCATGCCGCCGCCAACGCAAAACCGCTCATCTACCATCGGCGTCCCATCTCAGAAATCCCCCGCCAAATCAGCCACGTCACGAACAGCACCGGCCATTCGCCGCGCGGCCGAGATCCAGCAGGGGGCCCCCGAAACAAAACACCGGCAGCCAACACGCAACTTCCACGTCAGCAGCAGCACAATTTAACGGTTAGTCAGAAACAACTGAATGAAGTATTTGTTG
>JAXIVJ010011990.1:7500-15000 GCA_036785665.1 Chirona hameri | reverse complement strand
TGACCAGCCTGTGACCAGCCTGTGACCAGCTGTGACCAACCTATGACCAACCTATGACCAGCCTGTGACCAGTCTGTGACCAGCTGTGACCAACCTATGACCAACCTATGCCCAGCCTGTGACCAGCCTGTGACCAGCTGTGACCAACCTATGACCAACCTATGGCCAGCCTGTGACCAGCCTGTGACCAGCTGTGACCAGTTAGCCTTACTAACTCTCCAATATGTTTATTAACACGCGCCCTGGAGAGGGGGGGGGAAATCCGCACACCCCTCCTGTTGTTTGTAAATATGTCCTTATTTTACCGGGCGATGTGCATAATATTTTAGGTACCTGCCTAAAAATGAACAGCGCGTTTTCTGAAGTAAGAAAACAAATCGGCCGAATATGTTTTGAGTTATAGGCCATCAAAGTTAAAAAAAAATCAGCGCCAGACCACACAAATCAGCCCTGTGCGGTTCCCGTATACCGGAAAAATGAAAGTGTCTTTGGCAATACTTGTGACTTGTTTGATGTATATTGTTGTGTATATTGTGTGTTAAGTTTCCAAGGTAATGTTAGGTCAACGAGGTCAAGTCAGGTCAAGTTCATAACAGGTCATTGGAACCGAAGTAGAGTAACTAAAAGGTTGTAATAAATGCATATGACTCATGGTTTCTGAACTCATGCTTGTGGTCCTGAGTCCATTCATACCTCGACAACTGCTAATTCGTTGTCATCACGCATCTGATCCCGTCCTCGCCTGAGACGGTTAGATAATGGAACCGAAGTAGGTCAACTGGAAGATTGTCATAAATGCAAATGATTCATGCCTTCTGAACTCATACTTTGTGGTCTTTAGTCCATTCCAGACTTGTATACGACTCAAATTTGTTTCTCTCGAACGATTCAATCATGACTCAAAATCAACATTAGTCGATTCAATCACGACTCAATGAGACCTTCATTTTTTGCATTTGATTCAATCAAAGACTTTGAGTCAGAGTTTTCGACTCAATCGATTCAAAATGACCTTTAGGCATAGCAGTCCCGACTCAATCATTTTGAATCATATAACAACTCAATCACAACTCAAACTATGACTAATGACTACGTTTGCAATTTATAACTGAGAGTGATTTGATAGTGCTGCATTTTATGCATTTTATTTATGTATGGTGAAATTGTTGATGGATATTACCTACATGGTTGAAAACTTGAAGTTTTGGAATTTGGAGGCTTCATTTAGGCAATTGAGTCGCGAACCCGACTCAGTCAGCTCTCTAAATATTTGTTGTCGACTCAATCATGGTTTCTACCTGAGCTCTTTGATTCAATCACGACTCAAAGCCAAATCCTTAAAAATGTTAGCGACTCAATCAGTTTGAGTCGCAAAAACTGCTGGATTCATGAGTCGCGACTCAATCAGAGTTGAATCGTATACAAGTCAGATCCATTCCCACCTCGACGACTGCTAATCGGTTGTCATCTGATCCCGTCCTCGCCTGAAGCGTTTAGATAATGAGCTGACTGTTCTCTGGTGTGTGCCGCAATGTTTGTGGTCTTGAGTCCATTCCCACCTCGACGACTGCTAATCGGTTGTCATCTGATCCCGTCCTCGCCTGAGGCGCTTAAATAACGAGCTGATTGCTATCTGACGCGATGCCAGATAGTGTGCCGGAAACGGCGGGGTTTTCCTCCTACCGCGCCAAAGAGCGACCGTGCCAGAGGGTGACCACCCCTCGAGAGCGACCGCCCCCCCCCCCCCCCCCCCCTCCCTCCCTCAAGAGCGCAAGGGGGAAAACCGACGCCTCGACCAAAATCCGGATAGTTGCAAACAAACTAGTATTTGTTAGCAGCAAGCAGCGAACGTCCTGGTGGGTCAGAATAGTTGCATACGTACTAGTATAGTTGTGCACGTTCTAGGATGGATGCAACTGTCCTGACCGGTCAGGATAGTTGCGTACATACTGGGCTGTCCAGTACATTTGCAACAATACTAGTACAGTTGCAATTGTACTGAAAGATTGGGCACGGCTGATTGGTGAAAACGATTATTTTTGGCGATTTTCAAACAATGTTTGTCTTGGGGTGCAATATGGTTCATGATTATATAATGTCATGATCAGTGATCACGTTACTAGGCAACAGTGGTGGTGGTACAAGGGGGGGAGAGGAAGTTGCCCTTACCAATACTGCCATTTTCACCATTACCAATGCATGCCGTTTTCAATTATTCACGATTTTGTAAAGTTTGTAGAAGAGTTTGGCCATGTTATTCAGCCACTTCCTCTGGTTACAATGAAGAGATCCAGGTTCAGAGCCATCTGCCAGCTTCGTAAGAAAGTCCATGATCTCATCGTGCTCTGCATCGGAAACGACGCGGCAATTCTTGCCCCGTGTGCTTTGAAGCCACTCGTCCAGCTTTATCACAAATATCAATGGACATATGGAAGGGGAAATCGAAAGCACGTCTCACTGAAAGACAGACTGCCGAACGCTCCGAAAACCAACTCTCGACTGAGCAACACCATGTGACCACGTCCCGTGTCACCTTCGGTCACGTGACAGCTGGGGGCCACGCTGTTTGTCGCAGCGTGACCGCGAACCGCAGCCAGACGCCACGTACGTAGCCAGGATTTCCGTCAGGGGTGGGTGGGTCAACTGTTGGATTTGGTACAAATAACTCGCAAAGTCGCAAATCTTTCGCAAAATCGCTATAGATATAGTATACCTAAGCTGCGTCTGTAACGGGGTTTCGCTTCGCTTTTCTGTTCGTTCTGCCATTTCTTGCAACATTGCAGCATTTTGCGAAATTTTTGCAAACTCTTTTTCCGGTTAATTTTGGGTCGTTGAATGCATTGCCATAAATAGTGAGGCTCTCTGGCTTAATCTGCAACAGTTAGAGCTGCTTGCAACAATTTTCAACAAATTGAAACATTTTTTGAAATTTTGCTCACTTTCTTGAGATCCGGAATCGAAATATGGCACTTTCAGAATGTTATATCCCCCTGTTTTCGAGATATTACTAAATGTTGTGGTTGCAAATGCAGAATCGAACTAGATCCGTACATACATTTGTTTAATTTGGAGGCAAGTCAATCATCGGCGAGCACATAGGTCGCTGCACGGTTAGGGTGGGTGGTGGTGAAATTTTGCGGGTTAATAGGAAATTGGTCCGGTGGAATAAGGTCCGGGTTCCTAGTTCGTGAGCCGGCCTAATGGCTATCTGGCTCCTCCTTACATGGTTTCCCAACGGTTTATCTTCCAAATATAACAATGAATTCAGAAAATGGTTCACTGCCCTCCTGCATGCTCAGTGCAACGCTACGCTGAGGACCATCTCCCACTGGGACTAACACAGTCGTACGTCCTTGCACTCAGACTCTCCTCATGCATTCACTCAATCAATCTCTGTCATACTATGCAGTAAACTGTCAGGTTGGTCGCCTGACCCCTCCCTTTTTCCTATTCCCTCCAGTGGTGCGTAGCACTACGCCGGGTACGCAGTTTCGGCAGTCCTATGGCGTGCTTATGGCTCCCATAGACACTTGATAAGACAACGATTTAACAATTGCTTATGTGTATACTTACCTCGTAAAAAAATCCATTGCGAAGTCCGCCGTTGTAGCCTTGTTATAGCTGAGCGCTCACGTCTTATTGCGTATTCCCGAGGCGTCTTCTGATACTGCCACAGCAGCCTACTAAAAACCGAAGTCTCACTGCCGGAGCTACCTGGCTCACTGCGGAATAAATCCCGTCTAACTGCAGTCACCCGACAAATGAGATGGACATAATGTTTCCCGTCGCCCTGCCAGTGATGCACCCGGGCTGCCATGGGGCCTACTATCCTCCGAGGTCGTGATCCTGCAAAGCACTCCGCGACCAGCGACTTAAGAGTTTCAGCTCCCAGGGCGTGACAAGGGACATATCCTAAATCCTCCGAGGTCGTGATCCTACGGAGCTTTCGCTCCCAGGCTTCACGAGGGACTTACCCTAAACCCTCCGAGGTCGTGATCCTGCGAAGCACTCCGCGACTAGCGACTTACGAGTTTCAGCTCCCAGGGCGTCACAAGGGACATATCCTAAATTCTCTGAAGTCGTGATCCTACGGAGCTTTCGCTCCCAGGCTTCACGAGGGACTTACCCTAAACCCT
Organism: Chirona hameri; assembly: GCA_036785665.1. Lineage (NCBI taxonomy): Eukaryota > Metazoa > Arthropoda > Thecostraca > Balanomorpha > Balanidae > Chirona > Chirona hameri. Next base: position 10,864 of record JAXIVJ010011990.1, on the reverse strand, counting down.
CCGAGGTCGTGATCCTGCGAAGCACTCCACGACTAGCGACTTACGAGTTTCAGCTCCCAGGGCGTCACAAGGGACATATCCTGAATTATCCGAGGTCGTGATCCTACGGAGCTTTCGCTCCCAGGTGTCACGAGGGACTTACCCTAAACCCTCCGAGGTTGTGATCCTGCGAAGCACTCCGCGACCAGCGACTTAAGAGTTTCAGCTCCCAGGGCGTCACAAGGGACATATCCTAAATTCTCCGAAGTCGTGATCCTACGGAGCTTTCGCTCCCAGGTGGCACGAGAGACTTACCCTAAACCCTCCGAGGTTGTGATCCTGCGAAGCACTCCGCGACCAGCGACTTAAGAGTTTCAGCTCCCAGGGCGTCACAAGGGACATATCCTAAATTCTCCGAGGTCGTGATCCTACGGAGCTTTCGCTCCCAGGCTTCACGAGGGACTTACCCTAAACCCTCCGAGGTCGTGATCCTGCGAAGCACTCCGCGACTAGCGACTTAAAAGTTTTAGCTCCCAGGGCGTCACAAGGGACATATCCTAAATTCTCCGAAGTCGTGATTCTACGGAGCTTTCGCTCCCAGGCTTCACGAGGGACTTACCCTAAATCCTCCGAGGTCGTGATCCTGCGAAGCACTCCGCGACTAGCGACTTACGAGTTTCAGCTCCCAGGGCGTCACAAGGGACATATCCTAAATTCTCCGAAGTCGTGATCCTACGGAGCTTTCGCTCCCAGGCTTCACGAGGGACTTACCCTAAACCTTCCGAGGTCGTGATCCTGCGAAGCACTCCGCGACTAGCGACTTAAGAGTTTCAGCTCCCAGGGCGTCACAAGGGACATATCCTAAATTCTCCGAGGTCGTGATTCTACGGAGCTTTCGCTCCCAGGTGTCACGAGGGACTTACCCTAAACCATCCGAGGTTGTGATCCTGCGAAGCACTCCGCGACCAGCGACTTAAGAGTTTCAGCTCCCAGGGCGTGACAAGGGACATATCCTAAATCCTCCGAGGTCGTGATCCTACGGAGCTTTCGCTCCCAGGCTTCACGAGGGACTTACCCTAAACCCTCCGAGGTCGTGATCCTGCGAAGCACTCCGCGACTAGCGACTTACGAGTTTCAGCTCCCAGGGCGTCACAAGGGACATATCCTAAATTCTCTGAAGTCGTGATCCTACGGAGCTTTCGCTCCCAGGCTTCACGAGGGACTTACCCTAAACCCTCAGAGGTCGTGATCCTGCGAAGCACTCCACGACTAGCGACTTACGAGTTTCAGCTCCCAGGGCGTCACAAGGGACATATCCTGAATTCTCCGAGGTCGTGATCCTACGGAGCTTTCGCTCCCAGGTGTCACGAGGGACTTATCCTAAACCCTCCGAGGTTGTGATCCTGCGAAGCACTCCGCGACCAGCGACTTAAGAGTTTCAGCTCCCAGGGCGTCACAAGGGACATATCCTAAATTCTCCGAAGTCGTGATCCTACGGAGCTTTCGCTCCCAGGTGGCACGAGAGACTTACCCTAAACCCTCCGAGGTTATGATCCTGCGAAGCACTCCGCGACCAGCGACTTAAGAGTTTCAGCTCCCAGGGCGTCACAAGGGACATATCCTAAATTCTCCGAGGTCGTGATCCTACGGAGCTTTCGCCCCCAGGCTTCACGAGGGACTTACCCTAAACCCTCCGAGGTCGTGATCCTGCGAAGCACTCCGCGACTAGCGACTTAAAAGTTTTAGCTCCCAGGGCGTCACAAGGGACATATCCTAAATTCTCCGAAGTCGTGATTCTACGGAGCTTTCGCTCCCAGGCTTCACGAGGGACTTACCCTAAATCCTCCGAGGTCGTGATCCTGCGAAGCACTCCGCGACTAGCGACTTACGAGTTTCAGCTCCCAGGGCGTCACAAGGGACATATCCTAAATTCTCCGAAGTCGTGATCCTACGGAGCTTTCGCTCCCAGGCTTCACGAGGGACTTACCCTAAACCTTCCGAGGTCGTGATCCTGCGAAGCACTCCGCGACTAGCGACTTAAGAGTTTCAGCTCCCAGGGCGTCACAAGGGACAGATCCTAAATTCTCCGAGGTCGTGATTCTACGGAGCTTTCGCTCCCAGGTGTCACGAGGGACTTACCCTAAACCCTCCGAGGTTGTGATCCTGCGAAGCACTCCGCGACCAGCGACTTAAGAGTTTCAGCTCCCAGGGCGTCACAAGGGACATATCCTAAATTCTCCGAAGTCGTGATCCTACGGAGCTTTCGCTCCCAGGTGTCACGAGGGACTTACCCTAAACCCTCCGAGGTTGTGATCCTGCGAAGCACTCCGCGACCAGCGACTTAAGAGTTTCAGCTCCCAGGGCGTCACAAGGGACATATCCTAAATTCTCCGAAGTCGTGATCCTACGGAGCTTTCGCTCCCAGGCTTCACGAGGGACCCACCATAAACCCTCCGAGGTCGTGATCCTGCGAAGCACTCCGCGACTAGCGACTTACGAGTTTCAGCTCCCAGGGCGTCACAAGGGACATATCCTAAATTCTCCGAGGTCGTGATCCTACGGAGCTTTCGCTCCCAGGTGTCACGAGGGACTTACCCTAAACCCTCCGAGGTTGTGATCCTGCGAAGCACTCCGCGACCAGCGACTTAAGAGTTTCAGCTCCCAGGGCGTCACAAGGGACATATCCTAAATTCTCCGAAGTCGTGATCCTACGGAGCTTTCGCTCCCAGGCTTCACGAGGGACTTACCCTAAACCCTCCGAAGTTGTGATCCTGCGAAGCACTCCGCGACCAGCGACTTAAGAGTTTCAGCTCCCAGGGCGTCACAAGGGACATATCCTAAATTCTCCGAAGTCGTGATCCTACGGAGCTTTCGCTCCCAGGTGTCACGAGGGACTTACCCTAAACCCTCCGAGGTTGTGATCCTGCGAAGCACTCCGCGACCAGCGACTTAAGAGTTTCAGCTCCCAGGGCGTCACAAGGGACATATCCTAAATTATCCGAAGTCGTGATCCTACGGAGCTTTCGCTCCCAGGCTTCACGAGGGACTTGCCCTAAAATTTCGTCCGAACTCGTGTGTCAAGCGTATAAGGTACGGTTCCGCCGGCTTATTATCCTTGACATCACGAGGGGCCTGAAGCCTCGGTTCCACCGGTCTCTCGCTAGGGTGTTCCAGCCCGGCCCACTGGGGAGTTCTCGATCCCCCAAGAGCATCCGGTTCAACCAGGCCATTCCCGCGACTTACTGCGCCTGAGCCTCGCTATAACACACGGCTTCCTGAACCCCGTCCACACATCTGACAACTTGTCCGTCTCCACGTCAAAACGGTCTAGTCTTACTTGAATCTTCCTTACCTCCACACCCTTTTCCTTCCTCACACGTGCATT
>JAXIVJ010011989.1:40000-41745 GCA_036785665.1 Chirona hameri | reverse complement strand
TGCTTGTTTTTTTTTATTCTGAAAAATACACGCGTTGTTGTTGCCATCCAGATCCCAATAATTCCAGGAGCCACATGTCAACACACCCGTTCTCCGTCCCTGTCCACCCTCTCCAGTCCTCCTATATCATACGCTTCCCCATCTCTATCTCCGCGTCATCCCCTCCCTCCATATCCCCGCGTCACCCCTCCCTCCATATCCCCGCGTCACCCCTCCCTCCATATCCCCGCGTCATCCCTCCCTCCATATCCCGGCGTCACCCCTCCCTCCATATCTCCGCGTCACCCCTCCCTCCATATCCCCGCGTCACCCCTCCCTCCATATCCCCGCGTCACCCCTCCCTCCATATCTCCGCGTCATCCCCTCCCTCCATATTCCCGCGTCACCCCTCCCTCCATATCCCCGCGTCACCCCTCCCTCCATATCTCCGCGTCATCCCCTCCCTCCATATCTCCGCGTCACCCCTCCCTCCATATCCCCGCGTCACCCCTCCCTCCATATCCCCGCGTCATCCCCCCTCCATATATCCGCGTCACCCCCTCCCTCCATATCCCCGCGTCATCTCCTCCCTCCATATCCCCGCGTCACCCCCCCCCCCCCCTCCCTCCATATCCCCGCGTCATCCCCTCCCTCCATATCTCCGAGTCATCCCCTCCCTCCCTCCATATCTCCGCGTCATCCCCTCCCCTCCATATCCCCGCGTCACCCCCCCTCCCTCCATATCCCCGCGTCATCCCCTCCCTCCATATCCCCGCGTCACCCCCCCCCCCCCTCCCTCCATATCTCCGCGTCATCCCCTCCCTCCCTCCATATCTCCGCGTCATCCCCTCCCCTCCATATCCCCGCGTCACACACCCCCCCTCCCTCCATATCCCCGCGTCATCCCCTCCCTCCATATCTCCGCGTCAACCCCCCTCCCTCCATATCTCCGCGTCATCCCCTCCCCTCCATATCCCCGCGTCACCCCCCCCCCCTCCATATCTCCGCGTCATCCCCTCCCCTCCATATCCCCGCGTCACCCCCCCTCCATATCCCCGCGTCACCCCCCCCCCCCTCCCTCCATATCCCCGCGTCATCCCCTCCCTCCATATCTCCGCGTCCCCCCCCCCTCCCTCCATATCTCCGCGTCATCCCCTCCCCTCCATATCCCCGCGTCATCCCCCCTCCATATCTCCGCGTCATCCCCTCCCTCCATATCCCCGCGTCACCCCCTCCCCTCCATATCCCCGCGTCACCCCTCCCTCCATATCCCCGCGTCACCCCCTCCCTCCATATCCCCGCGTCATCCCCTCCCTCCATATCCCCGCGTCACCCCTCCCTCCATATCCCCGCGTCACCCCCCCCCCCCTCCATATATCCGCGTCATCCCCTCCCTCCATATCCCCGCGTCACCCCCTCCCTCCATATCCCCGCGTCACCCCCCCCCCCCCCCTCCCTCCATATCCCCGCGTCACCCCTCTCTCCATATCCCCGCGTCACCCCCCCCCCCCCCTCCATATCTCCGCGTCATCCCCTCCCTCCATATCCCCGCGTCACCCCTCCCTCCATATCCCCGCGTCATCCCTCCCTCCATATCTCCGCGTCACCCCTCCCCTCCATCTCCGCGTCATCCCCCCCCTCCATATCCCCGCGTCACCCCCACCCCCTCCATATCTCCGCGTCATCCCCCCCCCCTCCATATCTCCGCGTCATCCCCTCCCTCCATATCCCCGCGTCACCCCCTCCCTCCATATCCCCGCGTCACC
>JAXIVJ010011989.1:15000-35000 GCA_036785665.1 Chirona hameri | reverse complement strand
CAGCCACAGAGTCACACACAGCCACAGAGTCACACACAGCCACAGAGTCACACACAGCCACAGAGTCACACACAGCCACAGAGTCACACACAGCCACAGAGTCACACACAGCCACAGAGTCACACACAGCCACAGAGTCACACACAGCCACAGAGTCACACACAGCCACAGAGTCACACACAGCCACAGAGTCACACACAGCCACAGAGTCACACACAGCCACAGAGTCACACACAGCCACAGAGTCACACACAGCCACAGAGTCACACACAGCCACAGAGTCACACACAGCCACAGAGTCACACACAGCCACAGAGTCACACACAGCCACAGAGTCACACACAGCCACAGAGTCACACACAGCCACAGAGTCACACACAGCCACAGAGTCACACACAGCCACAGAGTCACACACAGCCACAGAGTCACACACAGCCACAGAGTCACACACAGCCACAGAGTCACACACAGCCACAGAGTCACACACAGCCACAGAGTCACACACAGCCACAGAGTCACACACAGCCACAGAGTCACACACAGCCACAGAGTCACACACAGCCACAGAGTCACACACAGCCACAGAGTCACACACAGCCACAGAGTCACACACAGCCACAGAGTCACACACAGCCACAGAGTCACACACAGCCACAGAGTCACACACAGCCACAGAGTCACACACAGCCACAGAGTCACACACAGCCACAGAGTCACACACAGCCACAGAGTCACACACAGCCACAGAGTCACACACAGCCACAGAGTCACACACAGCCACAGAGTCACACACAGCCAAAGAGTCACACACAGCCACAGAGTCACACACAGCCACAGAGTCGCACACAGCCACAGAGTCGCACACAGCCACAGAGTCGCACACAGCCACAGAGTCGCACACAGCCACAGAGTCGCACACAGCCACAGAGTCACACACAGCCACAGAGTCACACACAGCCACAGAGTCACACACAGCCACAGAGTCACACACAGCCACAGAGTCACACACAGCCACAGAGTATTTTTGTATTTGTATTTCGACATCAGCTGACCATTTCCACACATCATGGGCTATTACAGGGTCATTGTCATACATGGTAAGTACATATTGCAGCTTACGCTTTGTCATTTAAAAAGCATTTAAAAACATGTGTAAAAACGCTACCATAGAAGACACTGGCGCCTAGGTATTACTTTCGGCAGCCGCGCAATGCTCTCTAAACATTTTCTTTGCCAGTCTTGTGGACGAAGTGAGGACATCCGTAACATTAGAACCAAAATGACTGTTGAGCAGCGCCGCAGATCGATACACAAAATTTCGCTTCCCGTGATTCGTTCTGGGTTTGGGCAATGCCAGCTGGTCTGACTGTCGGGTACGACGGCCCACCACGTCTCGATTCAAAGTGAACTGACTAGCCAACATAGAAGGCTCACCGGTGGTAACAATCTTGTGTAGCATGCTCATGTCACAATACTCAATAACACAGAGTCACACACAGCCACACAGAGTCACACACAGCCACACAGAGTCACACACAGCCACACAGAGTCACACACAGCCACACAGAGTCACACACAGCCACACAGAGTCACACACAGCCACAGAGTCACACACACACACACACACACACACACACACACACACACACACACACACACACACACACACACACACACACACACACACACACACACACACACACACACACACACACACACACACACACACACACACACACACACACACACACACACACACACACACACACACACACACACACACACACACACACACACACACACACACACACACACACACACACACACACACACACACACACACACACACACACACACACACACACACACACACACACACACACACACACACACACACACACACACACACACACACACACACACACACACACACACACACACACACACACACACACACACACACACACACACACACACACACACCACACAGAGTCACACACAGCCACAGAGTCACACACAGCCACAGTCACACACAGCCACAGAGTCACACACAGCCACAGAGTCACACACAGCCACAGAGTCACACACAGCCACACAGAGTCACACACAGCCACACAGAGTCACACACAGCCACACAGAGTCACACACAGCCACACAGAGTCACACACAGCCACACAGAGTCACACAGCCACACAGAGTCACACACAGCCACACAGAGTCACACACAGCCACACAGAGTCACACACAGCCACACAGAGTCACACACAGCCACACAGAGTCACACACAGCCACACAGAGTCACACACAGCCACACAGAGTCACACACAGCCACACAGAGTCACACACAGCCACACAGAGTCACACACAGCCACACAGAGTCACACACAGCCACACAGAGTCACACACAGCCACACAGAGTCACACACAGCCACACAGAGTCACACACAGCCACACAGAGTCACACACAGCCACACAGAGTCACACACAGCCACACAGAGTCACACACAGCCACACAGAGTCACACACAGCCACACAGAGTCACACACAGCCACACAGAGTCACACACAGCCACACAGAGTCACACACAGCCACACAGAGTCACACACAGCCACACAGAGTCACACACAGCCACACAGAGTCACACACAGCCACACAGAGTCACACACAGCCACACAGAGTCACACACAGCCACACAGAGTCACACACAGCCACACAGAGTCACACACAGCCACACAGAGTCACACACAGCCACACAGAGTCACACACAGCCACACAGAGTCACACACAGCCACACAGAGTCACACACAGCCACACAGAGTCACACACAGCCACACAGAGTCACACACAGCCACACAGAGTCACACACAGCCACACAGAGTCACACACAGCCACACAGAGTCACACACAGCCACACAGAGTCACACACAGCCACAGAGTCACACACACACACACACACACACACACACACACACACACACACACACACACACACACACACACACACACACACACACACACACACACACACACACACACACACACACACACACACACACACACACACACACACACACACACACACACACACACACACACACACACACACACACACACACACACACACACACACACACACACACACACACACACACACACACACACACACACACACACACACACACACACACACACACACACACACACACACACACACACACACACACACACACACACACACACACACACACACACACACACACACACACACACACACACACACACACACACACACACACACACACACACACACACACACACACACACACACACACACACACGGTCACACGCAGACACAGGGTCACACGCAGACACAGGGTCACACGCAGACACAGGGTCACACGCAGACACAGGGTCACACGCAGACACAGGGTCACACGCAGACACAGGGTCACACGCAGACACAGGGTCACACGCAGACACAGGGTCACACGCAGACACAGGGTCACACGCAGACACAGGGTCACACGCAGACACAGGGTCACACGCAGACACAGGGTCACACGCAGACACAGGGTCACACGCAGACACAGGGTCACACGCAGACACAGGGTCACACGCAGACACAGGGTCACACGCAGACACAGGGTCACACGCAGACACAGGGTCACACGCAGACACAGGGTCACACGCAGACACAGGGTCACACGCAGACACAGGGTCACACGCAGACACAGGGTCACACGCAGACACAGGGTCACACGCAGACACAGGGTCACACGCAGACACAGGGTCACACGCAGACACAGGGTCACACGCAGACACAGGGTCACACGCAGACACAGGGTCACACGCAGACACAGGGTCACACGCAGACACAGGGTCACACGCAGACACAGGGTCACACGCAGACACAGGGTCACACGCAGACACAGGGTCACACGCAGACACAGGGTCACACGCAGACACAGGGTCACACGCAGACACAGGGTCACACGCAGACACAGGGTCACACGCAGACACAGGGTCACACGCAGACACAGGGTCACACGCAGACACAGGGTCACACGCAGACACAGGGTCACACGCAGACACAGGGTCACACGCAGACACAGGGTCACACGCAGACACAGGGTCACACGCAGACACAGGGTCACACGCAGACACAGGGTCACACGCAGACACAGGGTCACACGCAGACACAGGGTCACACACAGACACAGGGTCACACGCAGACACAGGGTCACACGCAGACACAGGGTCACACGCAGACACAGGGTCACACGCAGACACAGGGTCACACGCAGACACAGGGTCACACGCAGACACAGGGTCACACGCAGACACAGGGTCACACGCAGACACAGGGTCACACGCAGACACAGGGTCACACGCAGACACAGGGTCACACGCAGACACAGGGTCACACGCAGACACAGGGTCACACGCAGACACAGGGTCACACGCAGACACAGGGTCACACACAGACACACACAGTCACACACAGACACACACAGTCACACACAGACACACACAGTCACACACAGACACACACAGTCACACACAGACACACACGGTCACACACAGACACACAGGGTCACACGCAGACACAGGGTCACACGCAGACACAGGGTCACACGCAGACAGGGTCACACGCAGACACAGGGTCACACGCAGACACAGGGTCACACGCAGACACAGGGTCACACGCAGACACAGGGTCACACGCAGACACAGGGTCACACACAGACACAGGGTCACACACACAGTCACACACAGACACACACACACACACGCGTGTGCGCAAAGGCAAATGTAGTGAGGCCGGCGGCGGGGCGGTGGCGAGATCGTCGATCAGTGGGCACAGCAGTGTTGCGTTATACACATATTTGATCTCTAATTATGAAACAACACCCATTAAGAGTTAAGACAGACCCGTCTGTCTTACGCAGTACAACGTACCAGTACGTTTACCGGCGTGAGTCAGATCACGCAAGCCTGCGTATCACGAAGAGCTTTCCTTGCTATTTTATGTTACAACCTGCCAGCCGTCTCCGGCCAGCCGATGGTTACCTGCTACCCCTCCCACCGTCAGAGTCCCCGCTCCAGTCCGTCCTGCCGACTTACCGAGCGCCTGCACCTGCAGCTCTCCGTTCTTGCCGCTGCGCTCCGCCAACAGGTACTGGCGCAGCGCCATCATCACCGGCTCGAAGAAGGGCACCAGTCCCTCCCTGGCGGCGTTTCCCAGAGCGCCCACGGCGCTGATTGCCAGCTCGCGGACGTGCTCGTGTCCGTCGCCGGGCAGTTGCAGCAGCTGCAGCAGGTTCTGCATCAGCGGCGGCAGGTAGGCCATCACGTCCTCGCCCAGCGTCTCGCAGAACGTCTCCAGCGCGTAGAACATGCGGTCACAGCCTGCCGGCGGCCGGGCGGGGGACAGGAGAGGGTCAGGGGTGCTTCGGGGTGCAGCGCCGGCCGGCGACACACGTCAGCACCAGCACAGCTTCAGCACCAGCACAGCACCAGCACCAGTCAATGCAAACGTGAAGTGAGAGCTGCAATGAACACCACCGTTACATTGTGATTGCAGGACGTAGTGTAGCGTGTCGAATGCAGAACAGAATAGCTGCATACTGATCCGCTGAAACACACACCATGCTGGCGTCATGGAAACCAACACAAAGCTGGTCCGCAACTCCACAACCACACACCGACAAACACTGCCGCTGATCATACAATTGCGGCTGGTGGTGCCACCAAGTAGCAGGGTTTGCCACAGTGGATACTGGATACGGAAGGTACAGCGGTCGGAAGCCGACCTATCTGCCGTGTGAGACTGCGGGTCACGCGAGTCGGCAGCGCCTCCGGCCTATCCCTCTCACCGGGTGGGTCCTTCCCTCCGGACTGCAGGGTGTTGGTGATGGACGCCAGGTAGTTGAACAGCACCGGCATCAGCTCAGCAGCGTACTTTGAAATGTCCGGCTATGGGCAGACAGACACATTGTCAAATGTGGCAAACAGTCAGTCCACATAGGATCAAGGCCCAGCCCCACTAGACATGTACAGAACCTGCCGACCATTGCTTTCGTTCCGATTGCTTTCGTTCCGATAGCAAGAAGTCCACCCCTGTCCCGTCTCTACCCTCACCCCTGTCCCGTCTCCACCCTCACCCCTGTCCCGTCTCCACCCTCACCCCTGTCCCGTCTCCACCCTCACCCCTGTCCCGTCTCTACCCTCACCCTGTCCCGTCTCTACCCTCACCCCTGACCAGTCTCTACCTTCACCCCTGTCCCGTCTCCACCCTCACCCTGTCCCGTCTCCACCCTCACCCCTGTCCCGTCTCCACCCTCACCCCTGTCCCGTCTCCACCCTCACCCCTTGTCCCGTCTCCACCCTCACCCCTGTCCCGTCTCCACACACCCCTGCCTGCCACCCGACACAGACACGGACCTGCAGATGCTCGGCGAACTGGCCGAGCGTGAAGAGGGCGGCGTTGCGCACCACCGTACTCGGATGCTGGATACCCTGGCACACGTGCTCCAGCCAGCCGGACAGGTACTTGGTGCGCACGCGCTCAGAGCAGCCCTCGGCCGTCATGGCCAGCGCCAGGAAGGCCGCCTTGCGCTGGTACTCGTCACTGCTGGCCAGCAGCTGCTGGACGTGCTGGAGCTGCGGGAGAAGCGGCGGGACGAGGTCAGAGCAGGACGCGGGACCCAGCGGGGGCAATGACAGGACAGTCATCAGCTAATGACCGAACATGGCAATGTAGCCTGAAGAAGGGTGTTGATATTGCAAACGGCCCATCACTAGAATAGCCGAGAGATGTCGCTGTCATGGTACACAGAGACGGGGGGAAAAGGAAGACTGCAACGGAGGCGGCGTGGATCATAGTTTTGATTGATTCATTATCAGATAAAATAAACTAGGCGGTGCATCACACAATGTACAACGTACAATGCAGGATCCAACGAAAAGGAAAAAAAAACACGATGCAAAAATAATGGATAACTTCGGGTGGAAGACCGGCCAAATGTCCGCCAGCACAGTCGCGAGCATACCAAGAACAGACCTCTGGGGCATGGCAACAGGGTACTAAACTTACTGCCCTCAAACACCCCCCCCCCCCCTTATCCCTCGTGTTACCACACCGTCTTCGTGGCAGCGGCCACGTCGCCTGTACCGGGGGCGGCGGGAGCTCGTACCGGCAGCTTCTCAGGCGGCAGGTTGATGGCCAGCGAGAGCTCTTACCAGCGGGGCGAGCATCTTCTCGGGCGGCAGGTTGATGGCCAGCGAGAGCTCTTACCAGCGGGGCGAGCAGCTTCTCAGGCGGCAGGTTGATGGCCAGCGGGAGCTCTTACCAGCGGGCGAGCAGCTTCTCAGGCGGCAGGTTGATGGCCAGCGAGAGCTCTTACCAGCGGGGCGAGCAGCTTCTCAGGCGGCAGGTTGATGGCCAGCGAGAGCTCTTACCAGCGGGCGATCAGCTTCTCAGGCGGCAGGTTGATGGCCAGCGAGAGCTCTTACCAGCGGGGCGAGCAGCTTCTCAGGCGGCAGGTTGATGGCCAGCGAGTCGATGAGCCGGGTGCAGGCCGTCACGAGGTTGTTGCTCTCCTCGGTGATCTCACTGTCGTCGTCCTCGTCATCGGACTTGGTGCACAGGATCGGCATCACCACCGACAGGATCGGCTCCACCAGCTTGTGCTTCGTGATCACCTGACGGACACAGACAGGCCGCACGGTGACGAGTCTGGACACATCTTGCTCACAGCCTCGGATAGAAAAGTCACAGCCCGACTCCGTCAGTGAGTGAGTGAGTGAGTGAGTGAGTGAGTGAGTGAGTGAGTGAGTGAGTGAGTGAGTGAGTGAGTGAGTGAGTGAGTGAGTGAGTGAGTGAGTGAGTGAGTGAGTGAGTGAGTGAGTGAGCCAGCCAGTCAGTCACAGTCGCAGTCGCAGTCGCAGTCGCAGTCGCAGTCGCAGTCGCAGTCACAGTCAGTCACAGTCAGTCGCAGTCAGTCACCAGTCAGTCGCAGTCACAGTCAGTCGCAGTCACAGTCAGTCGCAGTCAGTCAGTCACAGTCAGTCGCAGTCAGTCCGTCACAGTGGCAGTCACGGGGCGACACGGTGACATACCGGACATTAGTGTTCACAGACATGTCACTAACCGACTCCGGGCACTCCGTGTATGGTTAACACGCGCACGGCCGGGGGGGGGGGGGGGATTATCGCTCCCTTCCGGTTTGTCCTGAATAGCGGAAAAACGGCGGCGCGCAGCGCCGCCAAATTAAGCACAGCTGTTTGGGCATGAATTACCCACATAGTCTTGAATTTGTTTACCTCGGGACATCTCAGGTCAGGTCACCAGGCCAGGCCACGTGACCCAACCTCCAAAAAGTGTGCGGTCATACCACAGCCACAGTTGTTGCCGATCGGTTTCAAACATACAGGATTTCGTAAGGCTAGATACCTACAATTTGTATATTTCGGATTTTATTTGTATATCGGTGACCTTATGTCGGGTCAATTTCGTGACCTCCCCATTCTCCCGTGACCCACACTTTGTGCAACATTCAATTTAAATAACTGACATCAATATTCAATACACCGAAGGCTTTTACTCAACCCCCCCCCCCCCCCCCCCCCACAAAAGAAGTCATTTTCTGAATTGCTGCGCCAATTTCTCGTCCTGTATTACCACTTGTCGGCGGGCAGGGACGACAGTTACCTTTTTCTTGAGCCGGGTCATCCAGTCGATACAGTGGAGCGCCTTGCAGCGGAGCGCCTCTCCAAGGTTGGCGTCGGCCGCCAGCCGGAGGCAGAGCTCCACCACGACCGGCACGTGCGGCACCAGGATGGCCACCTCCTGGTCAACCAGCGCGTCCACCAGATCGAGCGCCTCCACCGCCTGGTCCTCGTCATGGCCGGCCAAGCCGCCCACAGAGCGCAGCACAGGCGGCAGCAGCGACTGGAACCCCACCTGTGGCGGCACACACGGCGTACAGGGGTCACTAGGGGTCAGCAGAGGGGTCACTGCTGGGCTACAGGGGTCAGCAGAGGGGTCACTGCTGGGCTACAGGGGTCAGCAGAGGTCACTGCTGGGCTACAGGGGTCAGCAGAGGTCACTGCTGGGCTACAGGTTTAATATAAAGCGCGCGGTTAGCGATGCCTAGCCGCAGCGGCTGACTTGCCGGACGCCAGTTAAAGATTCCTCCGGCCACAGTTACCACGTGATCAGTCGCAGTTTCACACACTGACCCGCTAACTTAGCGGGTCAAGGTCGACTATCATGCGGTGTTGTGACTGCCGATTAAGGCATTTTGATGATTCAGACCAACATGTTCGTTGATGATGATGATTGGGGCTTAAGGGCGCCATGACAATATAGTTATATGGCGCCCATCAACATGTTTGTTATCGTCAGACATTTGAGTCGCATTTGTTGTGGTTCAACAAACTTTAAAGAATACTGGGGCACTCTATAATATGGCTTTCGGGTGAAAACCGGCACAGTTTTCTTCAACGCAATACGATTCAGTGAGCTTCCATGCATCTCTAAGGCAAAACATAATACTGAATTCGGCATTATGCGGAACGCAGCAGGCGAGACGCGATATCCTCCGGCACAACCACCTCATAAAAAACAACATGGCAACAGGCGGGACGCGATATCCTCAGGCACAACCACCTCATACAAACAACATGGCAACAAGCGGGACGCGATATCCTCAGGCACAACCACCTCATACAAACAACATGGCAACAGGCGGGACGCGATATCCTCCGGCACAACCACCTCATACAAACAACATGGCAACAGGCGGGACGCGATATCCTCAGGCACAACCACCTCATCCAAACACCAACATGGCAACAAGCGGGACGCGATATCCTCCGGCACAACCACCTCATACAAACACCATGGCAACAAGCGGGACGCGATATCCTCAGGCACAACTACCTCATACAAACACCAACATGGCAACAAGCGGGACGCGATATCCTCCGGCACAACCACCTCATACAAACACCATGGCAACAGGCGGGACGCGATATCCTCAGGCACAACCACCTCATACAAACACCATGGCAACAGGCGGGACGCGATATCCTCCGGCACAACCACCTCATACAAACACCATGACAACAAGCGGGACGCGATATCCTCCGGCACAACCACCTCATACAAACAACATGGCAACAGGCGGGACGCGATATCCTCAGGCACAACCACCTCATCCAAACACCAACATGGCAACAAGCGGGACGCGATATCCTCCGGCACAACCACCTCATACAAACAACATGGCAACAGGCGGGACGCGATATCCTCCGGCACAACCACCTCATACAAACAACATGGCAACAGGCGGGACGCGATATCCTCCGGCACAAACACCTCATACAAACAACATGGCAACAGGCGGGACGCGATATCCTCCGGCACAACCACCTGATACAAACACCAACATGGCAACAAGCGGGACGCGATATCCTCCGGCACAACCACCTGATACAAACACCATGGCAACAGGCGGGACGCGATATCCTCCGGCACAACCACCTCATACAAACACCAACATGGCAACAAGCGGGACGCGATATCCTCAGGCACAACCACCTCATACAAACACCAACATGACAACAAGCGGGACGCGATATCCTCCGGCACAACCACCTCATACAAACACCAACATGGTAACAAGCGGGACGCGATATCCTCCGGCACAACCACCTCATACAAACACCAACATGGCAACAAGCGGGACGCGATATCCTCAGGCACAACCACCTCATACAAACACCAACATGGCAACAAGCGGGACGCGATATCCTCAGGCACAACCACCTCATACAAACACCAACATGGCAGGCAACAAGCGGGACGCGATATCCTTCGGCACAACCACCTCATACAAACACCAACATGGCAACAAGCGGGACGCGATATCCTCCGGCACAACCACCTCATACAAACAACATGGCAACAGGCGGGACGCGATATCCTCAGGCACAACCACCTCATCCAAACATCAACATGGCAACAAGCGGGACGCGATATCCTCAGGCACAACCACCTCATACAAACACCAACATGGCAACAAGCGGGACGCGATATCCTCAGGCACAACCACCTCATACAAACACCAACATGACAAGCGGGACGCGATATCCTCAGGCACAACCACCTCATACAAACACCAACATGGCAACAAGCGGGACGCGATATCCTCGGGCACAACCACCTCATACAAACACCAACATGGCAACAAGCGGGATGCGATATCCTCCGGCACAACCACCTCATCCAAACACCAACATGGCAACAAGCGGGACGCGATATCCTCAGGCACAACCACCTCATACAAACACCAACATGGCAGGCAACAAGCGGGACGCGATATCCTTCGGCACAACCACCTCATACAAACACCAACATGGCAACAAGCGGGACGCGATATCCTCCGGCACAACCACCTCATACAAACACCAACATGGCAAAAAGCGGGACGCGATATCCTCAGGCACAACCACCTCATACAAACACCATGGCAACAAGCGGGACGCGATATCCTCCGGCACAACCACCTCATACAAACACCAACATGGCAACAAGCGGGACGCGATATCGTCGGGCACAACCACCTCATACAAACACCATGGCAACAAGCGGGACGCGATATCCTCAGGCACAACCACCTCATACAAACACCATGGCAACAAGCGGGACGCGATATCCTCGGGCACAACCACCTCATACAAACACCAACATGACAACAAGCGGGACGCGATATCCTCAGGCACAACCACCTCATACAAACACCAACATGGCAACAAGCGGGACGCGATATCCTCAGGCACAACCACCTCATGCAAACACCAACATGGCAACAAGCGGGACGCGATATCCTCAGGCACAACCACCTCATACAAACACCAACATGGCAAAAAGCGGGACGCGATATCCTCAGGCACAACCACCTCATACAAACACCATGGCAACAAGCGGGACGCGATATCCTCAGGCACAACCACCTCATACAAACACAATGGCAACAAGCGGGACGCGATATCCTCAGGCACAACCACCTCATCCAAACACCAACATGGCAAAAAGCGAGACGCGATATCCTCAGGCACAACCACCTCATACAAACACCATGGCAACAAGCGAGACGCGATATCCTCAGGCACAACCACCTCATACAAACACCATGGCAACAAGCGGGACGCTATATCCTCAGGCACACCCACCTCATACAAACACCAACATGGCAACAAGCGGGACGCGATATCCTCAGGCACGACCACCTCATACAAACACCATGGCAACAAGCTGCTTGAGACCCGTTTTATCTAAGCGTACACACAATTTCACTGGAAATGTAGAATCTTCGGCACTACTTCAGACATCTACCCCATATATCGAGGACGTTCCCACCGCGCCACGCCCGTCTCGGACACACTCCCCGGGCCCGGGAGTGTCTCGCTCACCAGCTGGTCGCTGCCCAGAGATGGTGTCAGGTTGGTCATCGAGAGGATCACGTAGTAGTGGATCGCCGGACTGGGGGTGGCCAGCAGCACCCCGAACAGGGTGAGCAGCGTGGGGAGGTGCGGACACAGCTGCTCCGCGCAGCTCTGGCTGATGATGCTCAGTGTGTAGATGCCCAGCTGTAACACAGGGTCAGACATACACCGTGGTGAGGTGTGGACACAGCTGCTCCGCGCAGCTCTGGCTGATGATGCTCAGTGTGTAGATGCCCAGCTGTAACACAAGGTCAGACATACACCGTGGTGAGGTGTGGACACAGCTACTCCGCGCAGCTCTGGCTGATGATGCTCAGTGTGTAGATGCCCAGCTGTAACACAGGGTCAGACATACACCGTGGTGAGGTGCGGACACAGCTGCTCCGCGCAGCTCTGGCTGATGATGCTCAGTGTGTAGATGCCCAGCTGTAACACAGGGTCAGACATACACCGTGGTGAGGTGCGGACACAGCTGCTCCGCGCAGCTCTGGCTGATGATGCTCAGTGTGTGGATGCCCAGCTGTAACACAGGGTCAGACATACAGCGTGGTGAGGTGCGGACACAGCTGCTCCGCGCAGCTCTGGCTGATGATGCTCAGTGTGTGGATGCCCAGCTGTAACACAGGGTCAGACATACACCGTGGTGAGGTCCGGACACAGCTGCTCCGCGCAGCTCTGGCTGATGATGCTCAGTGTGTAGATGCCCAGCTGTAAAACAGGGTCAGACATACACCGTGGTGAGGTCCGGACACAGCTGCTCCGCGCAGCTCTGGCTGATGATGCTCAGTGTGTAGATGCCCAGCTGTAACACAAGGTCAGACATACACCGTGGTGAGGTGCGGACACAGCTGCTCCGCGCAGCTCTGGCTGATGATGCTCAGTGTGTAGATGCCCAGCTGTAACACAGGGTCAGACATACACCGTGGTGAGGTCCGGACACAGCTGCTCCGCGCAGCTCTGGCTGATGATGCTCAGTGTGTAGATGCCCAGCTGTAACACAGGGTCAGACATACACCGTGGTGAGGTGCGGACACAGCTGCTCCGCGCAGCTCTGGCTGATGATGCTCAGTGTGTGGATGCCCAGCTGTAACACAGGGTCAGACATACACCGTGGTGAGGTGCGGACACAGCTGCTCCGCGCAGCTCTGGCTGATAATGCTCAGTGTGTAGATGCCCAGCTGTAACACAGGGTCAGACATACACCGTGGTGAGGTGCGGACACAGCTGCTCCGCGCAGCTCTGGCTGATGATGCTCAGTGTGTAGATGCCCAGCTGTAACACAGGGTCAGACATACACCGTGGTGAGGTGTGGACACAGCTGCTCCGCGCAACTCTGGCTGATGATGCTCAGTGTGTAGATGCCCAGCTGTAACACAAGGTCAGACATACACCGTGGTGAGGTGCGGACACAGCTGCTCCGCGCAGCTCTGGCTGATGATGCTCAGTGTGTAGATGCCCAGCTGTAACACAGGGTCAGACATACACCGTGGTGAGGTGTGGATGCAATGCAACTGTAGATACCCGAATGACCATTAGCACATGTAATAACAAACGTTTTGTTTTTACGGGAACCATTCAATCATTTTATTTGCATTTGTGTAGCAAATTATAACCCGCGACAAGTAACGACCCGGGACAGGAGTTTTCTTATTTCGATCAAAAGTCGTGGCATGCTTCACATAAATACGCAGCTTCGAAGCAAAGCTATACAACTCGCTTCTAGACATCGGATGCCACTACCAGCCCCCCCCCCCCCCTCAGCAGCCGTGCCTACCTCCTTATCCTGTAGGTTCTCCGCCACCATCGTCTGGGAGAGGAACTCGAGCAGCGCTGGCCACTTGTGTCCGGGCAGCTCGTGCTTGGCCACGGTGCCCACCACCTGGGCGATAGAGTTCTTGATGAACCGCTCCGGCTCGGTGGTCAGCACGCGCAGAATCTCCTGCTTCAGACTGGCGACCGACACGGGCACAGGCCAGGTCAGGTCAGGTCAGGTCAGGTCAGGTCAGGTCATAGCACGGACAGGTCACGTCACGTCAGGTCATAGCACGGACAGGTCACGTCACGTCAGGTCATAGCACGGACAGGTCACGTCACGTCAGGTCATAGCACGGACAGGTCACGTCACGTCAGGTCATAGCACGGACAGGTCACGTCAGGTCAGGCCAGGTCACGCCATAGCGCGGACACACACCAGGTCAGCACACAGTACGGATACACAGCACCAACACTTGCCACTCCACGACCGAAACCCACGCTACCCGCCCCGTTCCGTCTCACCTGTTCTGGAACTGGTCGCCGAGCTTGGCCCACATGCGCGCCTTGGAGAGCCGCTTGCGGAGGATGACGGCGGCGTACTGTCGGACCTGCGGGCTGACGGAGCGGCCCAACACGGCACACAGCTGCTCCACGGCGCCCGGCTGCTGCAGCAGCGTCTTCAGCTCCTCCGTCGCCTGCCCGGCACACGGCGGCAGAAACGTCAGAGACGTGGTGACGATAGTGATTGGGGGGCTTAACGACGCCGCACCTGCTGCAGTTATTCGGCGCTCAGTGTGTATGTGTATGTGTATGTGTATGTGTATGTGTATGTGTCTGTGTCTGTGTCTGTGTCTGTGTCTGTGTCTGTGTCTGTGTCTGTGTCTGTGTCTGTGTCTGTGTCTGTGTCTGTGTCTGTGTCTGTGTGTGTGTGTGTGTGTGTGTGTGTGTGTGTGTGTGTGTGTGTGTGTGTGTGTGTGTGTGTGCGTGCGTGCGTGCGTGCGTGCGTGCGTGCGCGCGCGCGTGTGTGTGTGTGTGAGAGAGATAAAGGTCATATTCTGCATGGGCGTCGGAAGCGGGGGGGGGGGGGGGGGGGGCACGTGTCCCCCAACATTTTCGGATTTTACAAAAATACGCCTACGGGCGATGCATGGAAATAATAAACTTCAGAATGCCTCAGTTTCCTAACTTTCTGGAGGTGGCGGCACCCTTGCATAATACATACATTTAGGGTGTGTCGCTACTCTAGAATCCAGTGGAGACAGTGAAATTATATGGCGCTGAAACGTGAAAACGTGTCCTCGTAACACAATATTGCCGAAATTGTCATCGCTATATTGGTAATTTTATAGTATGTAATTGTAAACGTACAGAAACACCATCCATCTTCGATTGAAATTGAATAGATGTAAGATAACCACGAAGCAGTTTTTACATTTCAACTGTCGGGAGCGACATGGCGTGTCATGGCGTGTCTTGTCATGGCGTGTTCTAAATGTCGCGACGTGCAAACAAGTGAAATTACATATGGCGCTGCAATATGTCGCATATGGCGCTGAAATGTCACATTCCGAAAAATCGCTCCGGCCAAGCGGTAAATGTTTTGTTTTCTCTCGAGATATGTTGGTCGCTCCGGCCAAGCGGTAAATGTTTTGTTTTCTCTCGAGATATGTTGGTCGCTCCGGCCAAGCGGTAAATGTTTTGTTTTCTCTCGAGATATGTTGGTCGCTCCGGCCAAGCGGTAAATGTTTTGTTTTCTCTCGAGATATGTTGGTCGCTCCGGCCAAGCGGTAAATGTTTTGTTTTCTCTCGAGATATGTTGGTCGCTCCGGCCAAGCGGTAAATGTTTTGTTTTCTCTCGAGATATGTTGGTCGCTCCGGCCAAGCGGTAAATGTTTTGTTTTCTCTCGAGATATGTTGGTCGCTCCGGCCAAGCGGTAAATGTTTTTTTCTTCTTCTCGAGATATGTTGGTGGCCTAACTAATTATGACCAGGCGCCATACACAATTGTTGTCTCCTTATGATCCCCGAGAAAAGGTGCCTCGACGACACACCCTAAATAATAATGCACATTCGTCATCAACGTGCCCAAATTGAGCCATGGCAGTTATGAAGGCAATCGCAGCTCGACATTTAATCCGAATCCGAAGCTAACTTCACCTGCGCCAATGACAGGAGAACAGTAAATAACACCGCTGTTTCCTTGTTTTGTTTACAAGATACTGAAAACTGCAATAATTGCGATCAAATCGTATGTCTCCAAAACGGGAGGGGGGGGGGGGGCAATCCTCCAGCCTGACGACGAGGGGGGGGGGGAGAAGGTGTCTCCTCCGTCCCCCCTACGGCGACGCCCTTGGTGTTTACTGTTTAGGGACGGCGGAACGTTTTACGAGGGAGGGGGGCAGTGTCATGGAGCTGATTATACCTGTATACAGGGAGAACGGTGCCCCGGTCCCGGACTTAGCGACCGGATGGCGTCGGTACCGCCGCGCTAGCTCATTTGGTAGATAATGACACTCGTAATCCCAGGCTCATGGCTTCGTGGCCGACTTGGTGCTGAGTTTTGTAGCACGACTGCTTTGTACCGCGGACTCGCGTGTGTGCCGAGTGCATGGCGCTGTGATCGGCTTTTGTGACCATGGCGGCACATGACCTGAGCGCGGCCGGGGACGAGTGGTGAGTTGGCGGCCGGCGCCGCTCGGGTCCGACAAGTGTCTGCGACACGGTGCTGCTGGTGCGGTCAGTGGAGCCGGCTGGTGGGCACCTGGTGGGTTATGCCCTGTTGCTGCTGTTTTAGTGGAGCCGGCTGGTGGGCACCTGGTTGGTTATGCCCTGTTGCTGCTGTTTTAGTGGAGCCGGCTGGTGGGCACCTGGTGGGTTATGCCCTGTTGCTGCTGTTTTAGTGGAGCCGGCTGGTGGGCACCTGGTTGGTTATGCCCTGTTGCTGCTGTTTTAGTGGAGCCGGCTGGTGGGCACCTGGTTGGTTATGCCCTGTTGCTGCTGTTTTAGTGGAGCCGGCTGGTGGGCACCTGGTGGGTTATGCCCTGTTGCTGCTGTTTTAGTGGAGCCGGCTGGTGGGCACCTGGTTGGTTATGCCCTGTTGCTGCTGTTTTAGCAGAGCCGGCTGGTGGGCACCTGGTGGGTTATGCCCTGTTGCTGCTGTTTTAGTGGAGCCGGCTGGTGGGCACCTGGTGGGTTATGCCCTGTTGCTGCTGTTTTAGTGGAGCCGGCTGGTGGGCACCTGGTTGGTTATGCCCTGTTGCTGCTGTTTTAGCGGAGCCGGCTGGTGGACACCTGGTGGAGCCGGCTGGTGGGCAGCTGGTGGGTTATGCCCTGTTGCTGCTGTTTTAGTGGAGCCGGCTGGTGGGCACCTGGTGGGTTATGCCCTGTTGCTGCTGTTTTAGTGGAGCCGGCTGGTGGACACCTGGCGGGTTATGCCCTGTTGCTGCTGTTTTAGCGGAGCCGGCTGGTGGACACCTGGTGGAGCCGGCTGGTGGGCAGCTGGTGGGTTATGCCCTGTTGCTGCTGTTTTAGTGGAGCCGGCTGGTGGGCACCTGGTGGGTTATGCCCTGTTGCTGCTGTTTTAGTGGAGCCGGCTGGTGGGCACCTGGTGGGTTATGCCCTGTTGCTGCTGTTTTAGTGGAGCCGGCTGGTGGACACCTGGCGGGTTATGCCCTGTTGCTGCTGTTTTAGCGGAGCCGGCTGGTGGACACCTGGTGGAGCCGGCTGGTGGGCACCTGGCGGGTTATGCCCTGTTGCTGCTGTTTTAGTGGAGCCGGCTGGTGGACACCTGGCGGGTTATGCCCTGTTGCTGCTGTTTTAGTGGAGCCGGCTGGTGGGCAGCTGGTGGGTTATGCCCTGTTGCTGCTGTTTTAGTGGAGCCGGCTGGTGGGCACCTGGTTGGTTATGCCCTGTTGCTGCTGTTTTAGCGGAGCCGGCTGGTGGACACCTGGTGGAGCCGGCTGGTGGACACCTGGCGGGTTATGCCCTGTTGCTGCTGTTTTAGCGGAGCCGGCTGGTGGACACCTGGTGGAGCCGGCTGGTGGGCACCTGGTGGGTTATGCCCTGTTGCTGCTGTTTTAGCGGAGCCGGCTGGTGGACACCTGGTGGAGCCGGCTGGTGGGCACCTGGTGGGTTATGCCCTGTTGCTGCTGTTTTAGCGGAGCCGGCTGGTGGACACCTGGTGGAGCCGGCTGGTGGGCACCTGGTGGGTTATGCCCTGTTGCTGCTGTTTTAGCGGAGCCGGCTGGTGGACACCTGGTGGAGCCGGCTGGTGGGCACCTGGTGGGTTATGCCCTGTTGCTGCTGTTTTAGCGGAGCCGGCTGGTGGACACCTGGTGGAGCCGGCTGGTGGGCACCTGGCGGGCTATGCCCTGTTGCTGCTGTTTTAGCGGAGCCGGCTGGTGGACACCTGGTGGAGCCGGCTGGTGGGCACCTGGCGGGTTATGCCCTGTTGCTGCTGTTTTAGTGGAGCCGGCTGGTGGGCACCTGGTGGGTTATGCCCTGTTGCTGCTGTTTTAGTGGAGCCGGCTGGTGGGCACCTGGTGGGTTATGCCCTGTTGCTGCTGTTTTAGTGGAGCCGGCTGGTGGGCACCTGGTGGGTTATGCCCTGTTGCTGCTGTTTTAGTGGAGCCGGCTGGTGGGCACCTGGCGGGTTATGCCCTGTTGCTGCTGTTTTAGCGGAGCCGGCTGGTGGACACCTGGTGGGTTATGCCCTGTTGCTGCTGTTTTAGTGGAGCCGGCTGGTGGGCACCTGGTGGGTTATGCCCTGTTGCTGCTGTTTTAGTGGAGCCGGCTGGTGGGCACCTGGTTGGTTATGCCCTGTTGCTGCTGTTTTAGTGGAGCCGGCTGGTGGGCACCTGGTGGGTTATGCCCTGTTGCTGCTGTTTTAGTGGAGCCGGCTGGTGGGCACCTGGTGGGTTATGCCCTGTTGCTGCTGTTTTAGCAGAGCCGGCTGGTGGACACCTGGTGGAGCCGGCTGATGGGCACCTGGTGGGTTATGCCCTGTTGCTGCTGTTTTAGTGGAGCCGGCTGGTGGGCAGCTGGCGGGTTATGCCCTGTTGCTGCTGTTTTAGTGGAGCCGGCTGGTGGACACCTGGTGGAGCCGGCTGGTGGGCAGCTGGCGGGTTATGCCCTGTTGCTGCTGTTTTAGTGGAGCCGGCTGGTGGACACCTGGTGGAGCCGGCTGATGGGCACCTGGTGGGTTATGCCCTGTTGCTGCTGTTTTAGTGGAGCCGGCTGGTGGGCAGCTGGCGGGTTATGCCCTGTTGCTGCTGTTTTAGTGGAGCCGGCTGGTGGACACCTGGTGGAGCCGGCTGGTGGGCAGCTGGCGGGTTATGCCCTGTTGCTGCTGTTTTAGTGGAGCCGGCTGGTGGACACCTGGTGGAGCCGGCTGATGGGCACCTGGTGGGTTATGCCCTGTTGCTGCTGTTTTAGTGGAGCCGGCTGGTGGGCAGCTGGCGGGTTATGCCCTGTTGCTGCTGTTTTAGTGGAGCCGGCTGGTGGACACCTGGTGGAGCCGGCTGGTGGGCAGCTGGCGGGTTATGCCCTGTTGCTGCTGTTTTAGTGGAGCCGGCTGGTGGACACCTAGTGGAGCCGGCTGGTGGGCACCTGGTGGGTTATGCCCTGTTGCTGCTGTTTTAGTGGAGCCGGCTGGTGGGCAGCTGGCGGGTTATGCCCTGTTGCTGCTGTTTTAGTGGAGCCGGCTGGTGGACACCTGGTGGAGCCGGCTGGTG
>JAXIVJ010011989.1:7500-12500 GCA_036785665.1 Chirona hameri | reverse complement strand
GACTGGGCCACACCACTCCCATGCATCTGTGGTAACTGAATGAACATTACAGAACAACATTACAGAGCCGGTTGTGATAAACCCACCTGCTGAATGACATTGTTGTCGGCCACTAGCAGCCGATTCAGGACAGCCTCCATGTTCTCCATTGTCATCCCTGAAATAAACATACAGGGCATGACTTTTGAGAGGCATGGTCTTCAATCATCAACTGAAAATGTTAATTTATATATAGGCTAAACAACAAGAATGTAGAACAGACACACACCAACATTTACATTACATGTACTCACTTTACTTCTACCTTTCCTAGTTAACAAGTATTGGAATGATTCATGGATCAAACTTAAATGTTTCATCTACTATTGTTTAAAGGGAATGTTTCACCTTTGTATTCGTTTTGAACTGAGATAGCCATTATCTTTGGCCGTTATTTAAATGTCGAAAATACTAAGGTCATTTCCCCAAAACTTAGCCGGTTTTAAGCAATGTAATTTCCATTTGGAAAATAGGGTCTATAGCTCAATAATGACATCATCCCAAATTTAAAACCTTAATTTGTATAAAGTTAAGTGACTTTTCAAGATAAAAAATATCACCATCGTTTTCAGCAGCCCTTATTTCATATTTTCCACTACAACCAGCGTATATTTGACAACTTTCAGAAAGGTGAAACATTCCCTTTAACCCTATTCCCTGCGGGCGGCCAGAATTACGTTAACCTGCGGCCGGGGGGGGGGGGTAGATTCTGCCCCCCCCCCCCCCAGAGATCTCGAGAACCGCTCGGTCGATTTCGATGGGGAAAGTGCCATTCAATGTGTCATGACTAGATCTCTCTTTTGGACCCCGACATTTCTGTTTTGTTCAAAAATGGTGGCCCAGAGGGCAAAAAATCCGAAAATTTTGGGTGGTTTTTGAAAGGTCATTGCAGCCATGTGGCTCCACCGATTGTCATTCCCCAAAACGTTTTTGAGCTTCAAATGTACTGGTCTTTAATATATCAAAAGACCAAAAAAAATCATAGGCGTATTCAGGGAATGTAAAATGGGGGGATTTTCTGAGATAAAAATATGTGCTGTTTGTGATTGTTTGGGACGTCATGAACGTACATGTGGGCATTATATGCTGTAATTTGTTAAATTTGATATATTGTGCATAGGCAGATCCAGGAAAAACATGGGGCACCATGCGCATAACGCTTTTATCATCTTACTAATTTGAAGTTGGACCTAATTTGAGGGTGGGTATGAGGTATCGCCTCCCATTTTTTATCCTGAGTGCGCCTCTGCCCCAAAATATGTACAATTCCAGTATCTATGATGCATATTGCATTGGAATTGTTTCTGACACATTTATTGCACTGCAAACCACGAAGGAAGTATGCGCCGCAAAACCGCATTCGTAACACCCTCCCCAAAACAGGAGCCTGGAACCGCCTCTGTTGGACAGATTTTGTTTTCTCTCAAAATTTTGACAACACGCACCATTCAAATTTGGGAAAAGTCACAAAGTTTCAGGACGCTAGGCCTAACAGTTTAGAAGCGGCAAGTGAAAAACTACTGGGGGGGGGGGATAATCTGCCCCCCCCCCCCCACCCACAGGGAATAGGGTTAAAGGGAGATGATCACCCTTTTCAACAAAAATGGAGTTAGCACCTGAAATCGATAGACGAGGCCAAAATATGATGTAAATTCATCACATTTTGCATATAAACATTCCTACTGAAAGATATTGGCAGTTTCCTAATGATAAGCGATCCACGCTTATATCAGTCGGTACTAAGCAAGTACTCGATAACGAATTCAGTAAATTAGCCTCCCTATGCATTGCTATTTATCATGAAGGTATGCAATATGTTTCCTGCAATCTATCTTTTGCGAATATGTGCCAAAAAATTGTATGAACAATCATTTGAAAAAAAGTGCATTGACATCGGCAGTTTAGCTTGGCAACGACCGGCCGGTGTCAAGCTAAACTACGCGACCTATTTAGTGTCGGCGATTTGTTTACAAGTGCCCATTCAACAACGTTGTACAGATTGATGCAAAAGCGCTAGATGTTGCGGTTTCCAATAGTGGAGGGAAAATACAGATAATTAATTTTCCTAAATTTCCAACTTTGAATTAGGATTTTTTTTTTCATATTTTTATTAAATTTAATTATATTTAATTCTTACATTTAGATAACAACATTTTAATACCATAACGGTAGCCAAATACATTGTTGCTAACAAAATTGGAAGGTGATTATCTCCATTTAACAGTTTAAATATTCCTAGTTGATAGATGGACTACATTATTTAAATATGTAAAAAGTCCTGATGAAAATGAATCATTTATATTTAGGAACAGTATGAATGACGAGCTATAATAAGAAGGTGTTGGTCATGTGCATGTGCATTTGCACCTCATATGATAATTTGTTGAATAACAATAAATTTGAAACATGCTGGGTCCCAAATTTGTGCACACCATGCATCCCTTTGCAGTTGCATGCTGACGAATATTAAACCTCTTATGTTGGTGGCTAAGTATGCTGGGCTTAACCCAGCATACTTAGCCACCTCCCTTTAACCCTTTAAAAAAATGGGCATCAATTACACACATGGTGTTAAATTTTTGACCTCAGGTCATCTCAAGTCAAGACTGTGCTCTTTTGTGTGTGAACCACAGTGGATTATGCATGGAGCTGCTCTGGCCATGGAGCTGCTTTTGATGTCACAGTGACGTATGCAGTGTGGCTCTGTGTCAGACTGGAAAGGCCACACAATTCTGGCACATCACAATGTTCATATGTGAGCAGTGTGGGTGGGACACAGGACAGCCATAAATTTGGCAGAGCTGCATGTGCACCTCATTGCGACTCAGCCACAACTCATTACATTTTAACTTGCTTTGGGTTAGGTAGAACCTTCAAAGGGTAAGCTATTTTTGCGTATTATTTAATGCATTGCTATCAACACAGTAAGGGGAAAAGTTAACAGAACAATGCTTCTCTTTTTAGTGTATCAACTGCTTGTTGCCTCACCCATAATGTCACAGTCACCACCATGGAGCATGACGTTGTGCCTTCCCCAAAGCCTCCCCACCCCCCTATCGCTGATTGGTGAAAGAGCCGGTCACACAATCCACATGTCACGAACAACACCGCCCTGAACACTGATGTGTCCACACATTTGAACCAATGGGCAGACAAAAAATAAACCTCCATGCAAAACAAAATTTACTGTGAAACAGAATTCCACTGTGAAACAGATTTCCACTGTGAAACAGATTTCCACTCTGAAACAGATTTCCACTGTGAAACAGAATTCCACTGTGAAACAGAAGTGCATTACAAGTGCTTCAAGGTAGAAAGTGGGGTTGTATGTTAGTGTGCCCTGCTCTTGAGCCAGACAACCTGAGTTGTAACACATGCACTGCCAGGGAGGGGGGGGGGGGGGTGGATTCCAATCCCAAAGTTTTTCATGAATAGCAGAAAAACAACTGGTGCAGCACCACCAAATTTGCCACAGCTGTTTGGGCATCAATTACCCACATGGTGTTAAATTTTTGACCTCAGGTCATCTCAAGTCAAGTGACCCCACCTAAAAAAAAACTTTTGATGTGCCGCAAAGTGATTGACCAAATGGTTTGAAACTCAGCTACTCACAGGATGTTATCAGGTGATAAGTGCCTACAATTTGTATATCTCAATTTTATTTGTATATTGGTTACCTAAGATCAGTTCGATTTTGTGACCGCCCCATTATAAGTCAATGGGGAAAAATTAAAACAAGTATAAATTCATAGGCAATGTCTAAATTTGACCAGTTTTCACCAGATCTCCCACTCTTGTGCCAAATGCAAAGCCCTATGTCACATTCCTGTCCTTTTACCTCTACAAAGTCAACTAAGGCGACCCCTGGTCATGTATGGATTTTCTTCAATACCTAACTCTACCAAATCAAGGTAGAGCAATGGAGTTTTCATCATTGTATTTGGTTTGCCAATACAAATCAATTGATGTAAGAGTTGAGGCAGGTCAATTTTTGGATATGACCTAACTTAGGGTCCCCAATATATAATTTGATGTGTCTCAATGAGACAAACACAATGGGGAAATCTGTTTCTCTATCATGCTATTATCCCTCCAGACAGCATTGGCATTGGCATGTAGCAACCAAGAGTGGTGAGTGCCTTGTATTTTTCTCATTATAATGAAGATGCATGCTATGCAGAACAGATGGGTCATACCAACCATAAACCCACAGCCTTTTAGATGTTACAAAACTTTACTACTAGGTCACTGTGCATCTTCCAAGACACTGTTCTGTACCTGTTGTTATTTATAATGCATCTTACCTAAAAAATGTTGAAACAAACAAATTCTGGAAGGTGTCAACTGATCATCCACCACAATTATCACCATATCTACACAGATGTATCAATGCAAGGAGATAGACAAAATCAGGATCGTCCATGACGTCATTGGAACAATGACTGTATATTTCATGAGTGAAAATGCTGCTGAATAATTTAGCGAGCCGGTGATTGACATGCAGGGACACAGCCGACCTTCAGTCTCAAATACAAGTCCTGTGCTCCGACAGGAACAGAGGTTTAGTGAGAGCATGATAGGGCTTACTGATCGGCATTAACCAAACCATACAGTGTAAATAAGTTCTGTGATGTCATAGCCAGGCTGCTGTGAACGCCGTCTATACTCATTGTATCAAGGTCGGTTGTCGTCGGCTGGAGTGTAAACAAAGTTTCGCAGCAGGCGAGGCGACAAGCGGCAAGATATTAATTATTGATGTTGGAATTAGTTATAGTGCAAAATGTGTTGGGGAAGACATCCATAGTTACTAAATGTGATTTGCTATCAATTGGTAGGTATATTATAGGAATTAACTAATAACTAATGGTGGGATTATGGTCAAAATCTCCCAGAAAATAGATAATTTACATATATATATACATATATATATGGAATAGATTGTGATAAATTACCCACCACAC
>JAXIVJ010011989.1:0-2500 GCA_036785665.1 Chirona hameri | reverse complement strand
AGAGACAGAGACAGAGACAGAGACAGAGACAAGACAGAGACAGAGACAGAGGACAGAGACAGAGGACAAGAGACAGAGACAGAGACAGAGACAGAGACAGAGAAGAGACAGAGACAGAGACAGAGACAGAGACAGAGACAGAGACAGAGACAAGAGACAGAGACAGAGACAGAGACAGAGACAGAGACAGAGACAGAGACAGAGACAGAGACCAGGAGACAGAGACAGAGACAGAGACAGAGACAGAGACAGAGACAGAGACAGAGACAGAGACCAGAGACAGAGACAGAGACCAGAGACAGAGACAGAGACAGGAGACCAGAGACAGAGACAGAGACAGAGACAGAGACAGAGACAGAGACAGAGACGAGACAGAGACAGAGAAGAGGAAGGGACAGAGACAGAGACAGAGACAGAGGACAGAGGACAGAGACAGAGACAGAGACAGAGACAGAGACAGAGACAGAGACAGAGACAGAGACAGAGACAGAGACAGAGGACAGAAGACAGAGCCAGAGACAGAGACAGAGACAGGACAGAGACAGAGACAGAGACAGAGACAAGAGACAGAGACAGAGACAGAGACAGAGACAGAGACAGAGACAGAGACAGAGACAGAGACAGAGACAGAGACAGAGGAGACAGAGACAGAGACAGAAGAGAAGAGACAGAGACAAGAGACAGAGACAGAGACGAGACAGAGACAGAGACAGAGACAGAGACAGAGGACAGAGACAGAGACAGAGAGACAGAGACAGAGACAGAGACAGAGACAGAGACAAGACGAGACAGAGACAGAGACAGAGACAGAGACAGAGACAGAGACAGAGACAGAGACAGAGACAGAGACAGAGACAGAGACAGAGAAGAGACAGAGACAGAGACAGAGACAGAGACAGACGACAGAGACAGAGACAGAGGGACAGAGACAGAGACAAGAGACAGAGACAGAGACAGAGACAGAGACAGAGACAGAGACAGAGACAGAGACAAGAGGACAGAGACAGAGACAGAGACAGAGACAGAGACAAGAAGGAACAGAGACAGAGAAGAGAACAGAGGGACAGAGGACAGAGACAGAGACAGAGACAGAGACAGAGTCAGAGACGAGGCAGAGACAGAGACAGAGACAGAGACAAGACAGAGACAGAGACAGAGACAGAGACAGAGACAGAGACAGAGACAGAGACAGAGACAGAGACAGAGACAGAGACAGAGACAGAGACAGAGACAGAGACGAGACAGAGACAGAGACAGAGACAGAGACAGAGACAGAGACAGAGACAGAGACAGAGACAGAGACAGAGACAGAGACAGAGACAAGACAGAGACATGAGACAGAGACAGAGACAGAGACAGAGACAGAGACAGAGACAGAGACAGAACCGAGACAGAGACAGAGACAGAAGAAGAGACAGAGACAGAGACAGAGACAGAGACAGAGACAGAGACAGAGACAGAGAGACAGAGACAGAGACAGAGACAGAGACAGAGACAGAGACAGAGACAGAGCAGAGACAGACAGAACAGAGACAGAGACAGAGACAGAGACAGAGACAGAGACAGAGAAGAGACAGAGACAGAGACAGAGACAGGAGACAGAGACAGAGGACAGTGGAGACAGAGGGACAGAGACAGAGGACAGAGACAGAGACGAGGAGACAGATACAGAGACAGAGACAGGACAGAGATCAGAGACAGAGACAGAGACAGAGACAGAGTCAGAGACAGAGACAGAGACAGAGACAGAGACAGAGACAGAGACAGAGACAGGACAGAGACAGAGACAGAGACAGAGACAGAGACAGAGACCAGCGCCAGCGACCAGAGGACAGAGACAGAGACAGAGGACGAGACAGAGACAGAGACGACAAGAGACAGAGACAGAGACAGAGACAGAGACAGAGACAGAGACAGAGACAGAGGACACAGAGACAACTGAGAAGAGACAGAGACAGAGACAGAGACAGAGACAGAGACAGAGACAGGAGAAAGAGACAGAAGGACAGAGACAGACAGAGACAGAGACAGAGACAACAGAGACAGAGACAGAGACAGAGCAGAGACAGAGAAGAGACAGAGACAGAGACAGAGACAGAGACAGAGACAGAGACAGAGACAGAGACAGAGACAAGACAGAGACTGAGGACAGAGACAGGAGACCAGAGGACAGAGACAGAGGACAGAGACAGAGACAGAGACAGAGACAGAGACAGAGACAGAGACAGAAGACAGAGACAGAGACAGACAGAGACAGAGACAGAGACAGAGTCAGAGACAGAGACAGAGACGAAGACAGAGGACAGAAGACAGAGAAATGAGACAGAGACAGAGACAGAGACAGAAGACAAGAGACAGAGGGGACAGAGACAGAGACAGAGACAGAGACAGAGACAGAGACAGAGACAGAGACAGAGAACAAGGACAAGACAGAGACAGATGACAGACAGAGACAGAGGACAGAGGACAGAGACAGGACAAGAGACAGAGACAGGAGACA